>JAODJU010000119.1:0-14331 GCA_026776725.1 Gnathonemus echidnorhynchus
TGTTGTTGGGAGGCTGTCAGAGTAAACGGGGCCCCGTTAGGGTTGCATAACCCCCCCCCCCCCCCCCCAGAACGAAGAGAACGAGAAGCTGAGTGGTTAGAATATCCTAGGCTTAAAATTATTTTTTTTTTTTGGTCCAGATGGCAATCGGCCTCAAAGTGCTTCTAATAAATGTCAGATTTCAAGGTTTAACTCCTGGTCTTGTTACTGGCTGCATTTCCCAGCGTCTTTGCAGACTCGTGTGCAGTAATACCCTGTCTGATTTGTGGGCGGGGCCATATTTGTCCCAGGTTACCCATGTGTGAGCGATTTTCACTTCGAAACGACTCTTCAGCCTTGCTGTATGTTTACGAAGGTGTTCCATGCCCACAGACCCCAGTGCCTGGTCATGACTGGCTACCCCAACTCCCGACCTGCCCTGCTCAACCTGGTGCATGCATTCACCAAGAACGTGGGCCTGATGATCTGCGGGCACGTGCGCACGGTGGGTGGCTGATCTGCTGCGGGTCACAGCGGTGTTTTCTCATCGGTTTTGTTTGTTTTAAGTCTCTGTATCCTGCATGCTCTTCGGATCTTAAGCCTCCCTCTGGTGCTGTGTGCAGAAATGCTACGTATTTCAGTCGCCTGTAGCACGCAGCAATAAAACCACGGCTCCATTAAGATGAGCTGGAGTGCTCGGTGATGTAATCATACCGTGGTGTAAAAGGCACTTTGTGTTGCCTCTCCTGCCAGGCTGGATGAAAAGCACAGTAATCAAACCCACATTGCCTGGACGCCACCGACTCTGGCGGCCCAGAACCCCAGCAGCCCACTGGGCCCAGTCTGCAGAACAACACGTCCCTAATTGGATGTCTGATTTCATATTCCGTTGCAAATTAATCCAAAAATATGAGCCTTGCTGTACGGCCAGGGGTGAAAGTATTCTCTCATAAAAGTAATGTATTTTTCTGGATTGGTATGGTGTGACTAGACAGCTTTTTGTCATGAATGGATAAATTCTAGCTTTGGTATTAAGTTGCTATGAGGAGTGTTTGTCAGTTGGAAGTTTTTGTGTACTTGTGTTGCTGTCCTGGTTCTCCTTGTGCTGGGCTTGCATCCTGCTAATATCCGAAGTTGACGTGACTGTTTTGTCTCCAGACACCTCGCAGGCCGAACTTCAAGGAGCTGGCCACTGACCAGGTGCGCTACCAGCGTTGGCTGCTGAAGAATGAAATCAAGGCCTTCTACCTGCCTGTGTTTGCTGATGACCTGAGGCAAGGTTCCCAGTATCTTCTCCAGGTGAGTTGGTGGCTGTCCATCATCCACAGTAACTGCATTGCTTGAAGATGTTGACGTCGATTGATCATTCAATTAAGGTAAAGGCTTGTATTCTCAAACTAGTGCAGTGTTTTAAGGCTTACTTTTGCCAAACCATGTTTCTCCCCTTGGATTCTGCACAGGCATCTGGCTGTCGCATGAATTGTTTAGCACACGTCGTTCTTAATTGCAGTTTTCACCCAGCTCTCCTCTGACAAGGCCATCTGAGTCAGATGTCGTCTATTTATGTTGCCGCTGGCAGCCCTCTGAAAGCCTGAGCCAGAATCTGAGCCTCGACTTCTTTACAGAATTGTGCCAGAATAGTGATGCAATACACAGGAAGCTTAGCCTGCAAAGCTGGTACCATCTTGAATAAAAGGTTGAGGTTTGGTTGCTGCAATGGTTTAAATTCTGACCTCCATGTCTCTTTGAAAGGCTGCTGGTCTCGGCCGCCTGAAGCCCAACACTCTGGTGATTGGCTTCAAGAACAACTGGAAGGACGGTGACATGAAGGATGTGGAGACGTACATCAACATGATCCAGTGAGTGCAGTGCCAAACCTTGGCCTGTTCACCGATTTCAGTTCCCCATTATAAAGAGAAGCTCATAATTAATCGGTTTTGTCATTTTCTTAGACTTTAGGTCATAGTCTGATGCCTGTCAGGCCACTTGTGCCATCGTAAGTGATCGATATTTTCCCAACTGAACTGTAGAGCAGCTTGTCCTTTTGGGTGAGCAGGATGGGTAGTATATTCAGTCAGCCTGGGCTTGTAGCCTAGAAACATAGCTGGTTTGATACCGGAGTAAAGCACAATCCTTTCAATGCTGGCGGTGAATAGCCTTCTAGTTGTATCAAACAGAGCAGAGGAGGAAGATGTGAGTGTTGACAGTTCGATTTACCGGTGCTTTGACTCATTAGGGCTCTCCGTTTGGCAGCCATATGTTTGAAGTACCTGCCACTAACAGCTCTTGCTTTGAAGCCCTGTCGTGCTGGGACCCCTTGCGTGTGCTCATTTGTTTGTGGCGGTACTCTCCACGGGCCGTCTGTGTCGTGTCCCGCCGAAAAGCGCAGATTTAATGCGCCGTGACGTACACAAGTCCACGCCATGTCACGCAGCATCCTCGTCGATTACTAACAGACGTGTTTGTTTTGCTCCTGCAGCGATGCATTCGACTTCCAGTACGGGGCTGTGGTAATCCGACTTAAAGAGGGCCTTGACGTCTCCCACATCCAGGGTCAAGGTATGTTCTTTAGATGTTTCTTTTCTGCATTGGCTTTCTCTCATTATGAAGATGGCACTTTACCTTGAGGATCTGCCATTTTTATTAGGCTAATCCCCCTTCATTGGTCGTGATTAAGAAAAATTGCTTAAATCCTTATGAGCTAAAATCTTCTTAATGTGATTTTCTTTCCATTCTGTGATGTGTGGAATGGAAATTGCGTGATCATTGGGAGGTTTATATGAATCTTTTAATGGTCCTGAGAGGGAAGCTTATTTTAAGAGTGAAACGGGCCTCTGTATTTGCTGGGGGTGGGTGGAGGGGGTCCGGCGTTGCATTCCTGGTTTTTGTTGCGTGTTGTAAACAAGTTACTGACCAGCACACAGAGCCCTTGTGTGTCCACGTAGGAGCCCGTGTTACTGTAGCCTGTTTGCTTGCAAAAGGGGAGGAGCGGCAGTTGGCTTGGCACAGCCGAGCACGACGCCTCTTTTCTCTACATGCTCAGCTGAAGCGGTTCAGCCCCTTCTGAAGACTGTAAAAGTTTTGTTTGCAAGTCTGGGTTCCCCCTCCTCCAGCACCACCTGCAGTCCGTCGCCTGCCATGATTTTCACATTCTTAACCCGCCCACTCTCCCCCCCCCCCCCCCCCCCTTCAAGATGAGCTGCTGTCCTCCCAGGAGAAGACCTCCGGCATGAAGGACATTGTGGTCTCCATCGACATGAGCCGGGATTCTGATGCCGACTCCAAACCGTCGTCCAAAGCCACCAGCGCCCAGAACAGCCCCGCCATCCAGAAAGGTCTCCCAGACACCCGTTTCTGTCCTCTATTGCATGTGATTTCGGCACATTCATGTTTCCAGGAGCTAAGGTCATATTTCCTAGACCATAATCTTGGAGATGGAGATGTGATTTTTCAGATTTTTAACTTTCTTCTCCACTATAGACTGTAGTTTAATATGAATGTTAGGATTTTCTTGACCGTAAGTGCAGTTTACAGGACATTCTGGTCTTTGCTGATGTTGACCTCTGACCTTTGCATCCCCAGCAATGCTTCCTTGGGGGTCTTCCGCACACATGTGTACTGCAGCGGCCCGCTGTGTTTGAATGGGGGCTGGAGGAGTGTCGGTCTCACCCCCACCATTCTGGGGCAAAAATAACCTGACTGATGTTCCCACAGTGTGGGACGGTCCTGCTGGGAACAAGGCAGGGGGAGGGGGGGAGGGATTTCTCATTCCTACACCACGGTTTGTTTACTCACATTTACAGTCTAATCTCCGTTAATTGCTTCCTACCGACCCCCCACATGACCCTTGGGTCGCACAGTGACGTTTTTGTGGGCTGAGCCCCGGAGCCCAGCGGATATTTCTCACGACTTTGATTCCATAGATCGTAATTAGCACCACATGACTTTGTCTCCCCTTTGTTGTGTGACTTAACTGACACTGACGCTGTTTTTATTGTGACAAATGGCGGCCTTTTCTGTAGCTTTTGAACCCTGAAGTACCATGGCGGGGAAGTACCTTTCTCCTGTCTTGTCATTTTTATTGGTTAAATCTTGATAGTGGCATTTTTCTCAGTGTGAACTTTCATTGTGGGCCTTCCTCAGTGTCAGGATCATGCCTGAAGTCCTCTGAAAGTCAGAATGGGCTGCAGTACCACAGGTTCTCCTGGATCTCATTGGCCAGTCTTGGCACCCTTTGCCCCTGGTTCCCGCCCAAGTCATCACCTGTGGCTGTGGCTCATACAGCGTTTCGTAACCCAGCAATTCTGGAGCTCTCGTAACCCCCGGCACCCATCGCCTGTTCTCTCGTTGCCGCTGCAGTGGCCATTAACATCCTGTTTCCCTTCTCTGTTTAACGTTGCCCAGACGATGACGAGGACAGCAAGGCCCCCACACAGCCGCTGTTGAAAAAAGGCAGGAACCCATCTTCCCGCCGTCCTCTGTCCTTTCAGCCTGGCTCTCTGGGAATTAAGCCCCTTCGTATTGATTCCCACCCTCTTCCTCATTTCTGCCCAATGCTCGCTGGCTTCATGCGGCCTCCTCCGCAGTCTCTGGAGCTTCTAGCCTGTGTCTGTCTGTGCTCCGCTAGGGGGGGAGTCTGTCCGGTCCTGTCCTTCCTCCTCCACTCGTCCTTCACTCAGATGCCATGCCTTCTTTTTCTTCCTTCCACGAAGATCTCTCTTGGAGGTCTCTTCTCACACCTTTCATGTTTACAGGTGTCTTTCTTTAGGGAAGCTCTTGCACCTGGTCCCAGCAGCATGTGTGTAATCTCTTTCAATAATGATGATGATAAAAGTTCTTCTTTTATTCACTACTACTACCATTGCTATAATAATAATAATGTATTTGCTGTAGCTTGTCTAAAATAGTAATAACTCATTGTAGTCATTAAATCATAATGTGTTTTCAGTAATATAATTTTTAAAATGTTTTTTATAGCATAGTTTACTTCCTAGGGTCTGGTCCAGGTACAAATAGCAGAAATAGCAGCTGAAATGCCCAAGGGTGTCGGGCCAGCCTCTGTTTGCCTTCCCAAATACCCACTTCATAGCTTCTACTTTTCCGCTGTGTTGTGTATAGAGAAGCTTCCAGATCAGACGAGCAGTATATCTGTATCTATTAATACTTGCAGCGGAGCCGTCGGGCCGTGCTTACATTCGCCTGTGGTGATGAATGAGCCCCGGCCTGAACCTCATGCGCCGTGTGTGTGTGTCTGTGCGTGTCATGCAGACAAGAGCCCCACCATCCCGCTAAATGTAGCTGACCAGCGCCTCCTGGAGGCCAGCCAGCAGTTCCAGAAGAAGCAGGGCAAGGGCACCGTGGACGTGTGGTGGCTGTTTGACGACGGCGGTAAGTGGCGCAGCCCCGCCTCCTCTCTTCCCACAGGCCTGCTAACGGGAGTCCGCAAACACGCCCACTTTCCTCTCCGTGCCGACAGCTCGGGTCACCTAATAGGATTAATGATTACACTTAACGAGGCAGGTAGCTCTGCTCTCAGGGTACACGCTGTTCCTCTGTTCAGTGGGGCCGTGCAGCCCCCGAGGGATTTCAGCAGGCCTGGGAGGGCTGTTTTGGTCGCTAAATCCAGAGCCTATGGCTTGTAGCTGAGGGGGGGCATCTTTGCCTGCACATTTTGGATCGTGGTTCTCGTTCCCGCAGGCTTGACCCTGTTGATCCCGTACCTCCTGACCAACAAGAAGAAGTGGACGGACTGTAAGATTCGTGTGTTCATCGGCGGCAAGATCAACCGCATCGACCACGACCGCAGAGCGTGAGTGTTTATCCGCCGTCCATCTAAATATAAAATCTGTGTTACTTACGAAACTGTCAGATGTGAGGTAGTTTATGTTACTGAGCCATTTCTCATTCCCTTAAATGACATTTTAATCTTGGGTGCCGAACTTGAGTGTCTTGGGACACTTGAACACATGGTTCAGTAACAGAACAGCCCCCCCTCCATAGTTGTGCTGATGGTTCAGCATCTTGCTCTGTTTGCCCCATGTGAAACCCCAGTTGAACCAGTAACAGAGGCCTGTGATCCTTGCCACCCCCCCCCCCCAACTTATCAGCCACCCTCCTTTCGCAGTTAACTGAAGTTTGGCAGGGGTTGCCATTCCCTCCCCTAACTGGGGATTGTCATCATATTTTTCAGCGCCTTTGTCTGAAAAAACAGCCCCCTTTAAGTCCTCATTACACTTTAATGCTAACATTGCTTTTTTAAAAAAAAAAAAGAAAAAAACATCAACCTTTTTATTGAGCTGTCTACCATGTGCACACAGGGGCCACCCGGCTCTGAGCTGGGGGGCCACGTGGCCGTATTGTCCGGCACGAATGTTACTCGTTGTCCTCGGCAGCTGTCCGCCGCTTCTCTTGGCTAAAATTAGCACCATGCCAACACAGAGCCTTTTATCTCTGTCTGAAGCCCTGGAGGCCATGAGTGTGTCTCCATTGCATGAAAACACAGCCGGGTTCAGGTTGGTCTGTCTGTCGTTCTACATGTTTTGTTGGGAAATTCTAATGTTTGGCTTTCAGGAATTACCTTCTCAAAATCCACCTTTTGTTTATGGATAATTTTTTTCCTTTGATTTCATTAATATATGTTAACCTGCAGCCTCTTGAGAGGTGCGTGCATTTTGTACGTATGTGTGCGAATGCACACTTCATTCACATCCCTGCGCACATTCGGTATTTAATTTCAATAAAGGTCCACAAATCCGAGGAGTGACGAGGCCCTTTGATTCAGAATTTCGGCTTGGACACCGCTTGAGCCCCAGGAATCCAAAACTTCATCCGCTGTTTCTTCAAAATCCATTCCCCTTGGCTGTGTCCTATTTCAGGAAGGGGGGGGGGGAACAGCACATTCTGTATTTCAAAGGTGTTTTGAATCCCACTGCCAGCTCCTCTCGTGATGTCCGATGCAAGAACGTAACCCTGCCACGTGTCCTGAGGTTTCTCTCGCCTCTTCCTCACACAGAATGGCTGCGCTGCTCAGCAAGTTCAGGATAGACTTCTCCGACATCACAGTCCTCGGGGACATCAACACAAAGCCAAAGAAGGAGAAGTAAGACTCCACCGAGGCCCCCGGCTCGCGAGCAGACAACATCTGCACATTCTGATGCTCTCCAAAGATGCCTTTCATCCCTCTTCCTGAATGAGTCATGAGACGTGGAGATTCTTGAGAAGTTCGCGCCTTGTCTCTGTGAAACGAATGTACCGTTCGCTTGTTTGTCTGGAAATGTGCCGTTGACGCCAACATTCTGGGCTGATGTGTGAAAACGACTTAACAGCTCAACATCTCAAAGATGAACCCTTTTATTCATTTAATTTTTTTCCAAATAATAAAGAGCATTAGACATGTCGTCTTTTCTAGCTAGTGGTGCTGGTGTTAGGGTTACAACCCATGAGTGAATTTATACCGTGTTAATGAGCCCGACCAGCACGATCTGTCTTGGCATCGGCCTGAGATGTTTCCGCCTCATATCCACCACTGACCTGGGCCTTCACCCCTTCCCGTAGCGTGGCGACCTTCGAGGAGTTGATCGAGCCCTACAAGCTGAAGGAGGACGATATGGAGCAGGAGGCAGCCGAGAAGCTGAAGGCTGAGGAGCCATGGAGGATCACGGACAATGAGCTGGAGCTGTACAAAGCCAAGGTAGGGAGGGGTATAGCTGTTTGTGTTCCCCGGGTCATCAGTCACTGGGCAACAACGCGATCATTGACATAGCAGTTCACTGAGACGAATCTGCCCATCTGCGGTGGACCAGAAACCCCTTCAGGTCATGACTGAGAAGATCATTTGTGCCTCTGTTCATGGCTGCGCAACTACCGTGCAATCAGTTCCCCAAGTAGATTGGTCTTGTCAAGGTTAAGGGAGATGGCTGTAAGGAAGGACCAGACCTGTCCCGTAACAGAACAGGTACATGATCTGTGATGGACACATTCTCTACCCTGACACCATCTCTCCATATGGAAACGACCAATCTTCAGTAGCTTCCCTTAGATATAACAACTCTTATTCCATCTATCAATCTACCGACCTGGTGAAGGTTGGGGGGACCTGCAGCCTGTAGCATTATTATTTTTAAAAGCACTTTTAAAGGAACCCAGCCTGTCACCTATCAGTTGCAGGCAGAGGTGGACATTTCAGGTCCAGAAAGTAAAAATCCAAACCAGGATTTTGTTTCAACCATCCAGTTGACTACTTACTATGTGACCATGACTCTATGCTCAACTGGTTGGTTGAAACAAAATCCTGTTCTGGATTTTTACTTTCTGGACCTGAAATGTCCACCTCTGGTTGCAGGAAGCAGTTGTTTCCCTAACATGCCGCTCGTGTGTTTCGTCTCCTCACCTCAGACCAATCGCCAGATCCGATTGAACGAGCTTCTGAAGGAGCACTCAAGCACAGCCAACCTCATTGTCATGTGAGTCATGCCCCGCCTCCAGCCACTCCACAGCCAGTCAGCTCCTGGGTTCTAAGCGCGAGAACCCAGTGAACTACCTCTTACTGTCAGTTCTTCCCGCCATTGGCCTCCTTGACCCCCTCCCTCTGTCCTGACGTAGCTCTACAATTCTAGATGCCCTGTTGAGCTTTGGACTAAAGTGGTTTTTCAGTTTCACATGATCAGGGTGGCTTTTCAGTGAATCCGTATGAATAAATGCGTATGAAAAGAGAATTTCCCTCAAGTGGATTTTGCATTGCTAGATAAGATCAGTATGTGTGGTTTTGTAGTGCCTACAGACATTTGACGTAAACTGCTTCACAGATTTGGTAGATGATTTCCATTTTAAAATTGGAAATTAATTTCAAGTGATTTCATATCTGTCAGATGGAAT
Source organism: Gnathonemus echidnorhynchus (assembly GCA_026776725.1). Classification (NCBI taxonomy): domain Eukaryota; kingdom Metazoa; phylum Chordata; class Actinopteri; order Osteoglossiformes; family Mormyridae; genus Gnathonemus; species Gnathonemus echidnorhynchus. The sequence continues at coordinate 8,854 of JAODJU010000119.1, forward strand.
TAATGTTAATATCTGTGAATTCAGTCTTAGAATTCCACTAGGAAACCTCGTCCCAGTCATATAACTGATTGATTTAAATTTCCTGTCATTCATTCTTTCCTGTCCAATAGGAGCATGCCCCTGGCAAGGAAAGGGGCCGTGTCCAGCGCCCTCTACATGTCCTGGTTGGACACCCTCTCCAAGGACCTGCCCCCCCTTCTTCTGGTCCGTGGCAATCACCAGAGCGTCCTCACCTTCTACTCCTAAAACTCCTGCCGCCTCCTGGACCACTGCACTCTCTCTCTCTCTCCTGCCAGACTTCAGTTTTTAACGAGGTTAAACAATTAGCAACTGATATTAATACTGATAAAGTGAGTCACAGAGTGAGGGAGCTGACCACTGCGTGGGTGATGTCTGCACTCCTGAAGAGGCACAGGAGTCCGGCGAGCTTTACGACGCTACGCCACAATTTTCCTCCTGGTACAGATTGAAAAAGGAAGAGAGAAACTTTAAATCAAACACCCCCCCCCCCCCCCTCCTACCCTCCCCTACCCCACCCTGCACCAGCGCATGCCACCTTGCTGTTGTCGCCCTCATTAGTTTACTGCTGATTTTGCTCGCTAGAGCAGCAGTGATGCTCCGGGTCCTCCCGTGACCCCCGCTGGGAAGACGGCGCTGAATGTCCCACTGCACCTTTCACGGCTATATGGATGTGCCTTCCACGCGAATCGACTAAATTTCCGTGCCACTCCACATGGCTGATCCTCATTATGGAAAGGTGGAGGGTCCCTTTTCTGAGAATTTGAACATTTTGAATGTAAAATTAGTTTTTTTTTTTTTTTCTTTTTTAATTTTCCGCGAGTGGATTTAAGGCAAACTTGGATCATTTTTGCTGCATAAGGTCCTCGTGTTTATTTTTCCAGTCTTCCTTCAAGCTATAACGGCTAAATTTTTTCCCCCCTAATCATGCCCCCCCACTTACAGATGTGGTGATAGGCTGAAAGTCAGTTTTATGAAACTATTGTGTGGCCCAGATGTTCTGCTGGTTTTATTTCTGATGGGGAATCTGCTTCTGTCTGGCATTCTCCCCGTCACCCTGTTTAATCCCATGGAAGAACATTAACAGCCAATATCCCTCAGTCCCGGGCACATGTGCAGGGTAAGAAAATCTGCCTCATTCGGGATGTTCATAAGCGAAGGACGAGTTGTCTTGCAGCTGAAAGGACATTAAATCTATCAAAAGTCTGAACCAAAAAAGTACCGTTATTTTTGAGACTGGTGTAGTATCATCCCAAAATGGAATAGGACTTTGCCTTAATTAGAGTAATTATATTACTATTGTATCGGTCCTCTTAAGCCATAATGGCCAACTGGTAGAAACTTGGGTAAATGAATTTAGACGATTATATGTCGGAAGATGTGTAGATAGGTGATATTGTAAAATCTATAGGCAGTATTTATAACTTATGTACTGTACATTACTGTTTTTCCTTTCCCACACCTGTTTCGAGCGGTGAGTTCACTGCCCACATTCCGTCACGCAGGACGAGTTACGTCACTGCAGCCTGGACTCGAGCGACGGGCAGGAGCAACTAATGTGAAAAACGTGCCGGAAGTCCGTACAGAATGGATATATATATATATATATATATATCACATCACTGACGCACAGAGCGTAGATCGTCCGCAAACCATGCATGGAGTGTTTCCATTTCATCAGACTAACCTCCTCTGGAAGGAGAGGATGATGGCCCATCTTTAAGTTTTAAGGACTGTCTGTTGTGCGTGCGTACGTGTTGTTCAGATGACGGTTTGGCCATTCATGAATTTCGGAGGATTAGAAAACGTCCGAACCGCCTGGCCTTTCTGACAGATACCTCTATGCATGTTTCACGAATTTGTACCTGAAGTCCGCTTCTTGCAGAACATTAAATGGTTTCTCCTTGTTCCGAGTAATTGGTCTGACCGCCTTTAATTTGAGAATTCCAGATCGATCCCGCCCATCCCTCCGTTGTCATTGACGTAAGATATCCGCCATTCCAAGCATGAAGGCACACGTTCCACATATGATCGTCCACGAGTTACTGAAACGAGTCCCCTGCTCAGGCTGCTCGACTTGCCGCTGGGGAGGCCGAGCTCTTCAGCAAACTGCGCGTAGGTCCCAGCGGCAAACTTCCTGCATTTTTACCGTATGCATTTCTTGGTCCTGACTGAATGTAGCGTTCGGCGCAGGGAAATGTGAACTGAATGTACACAACACTAAAGAGGTCTAGCATTTATTTTTCGGATGCCCAAATGAATGATTCAGAAGTTTTCAGGGCGGCTGTTCTCAAAGCTTTCAGGACATGGTCGTAGTTCATAATCATCACCCCAAAGACTGAATCCCTTTTTACTATAGTGAATACAGCATGTCAGCTTTAAGTTTGAACAAATACCAATATTTATACAAATACCAACTTATATGCCAATGTGTAGAATAGGTTACTTTAAAGGAAGAGTGACGTATACATTTTGAAGGTGGTTTTGAACTCTATATAGTACAAATCTGCTACTATTTGCTTAAGGTCTCTACTGTATAACTGTACAGCACACAACCCCTAACAATCAATGTCAGACTTTGAAGTAAATACCACCTGCAATTAATAGATTTTATATAATCTATATATAAATATATATAGAGAGAATACGGGGTTTATCTTTCGTTACTTGCTATATGGGTATTTATGTAAACCAAACGATGTGTGTTGAGTGTGTTCACTGTACATACATACACAGCCCATGTGGCGTGATTACGGAGTCGTGTTGGTGCTGGCATCCTCGTCCAAAGTCTGCGGCTTTGCCACATTATCGTCTTTGTGCTCATTCGCTTATCAAACCACGCCTCACGCACAAGCGTTTGCCTGCTCGTTAGCCAAAGGCTTGTTTTTTGTGACCCATAAATATCAACCATCATCCTTTTAATTACAACTGTTTTACTCTAATTTTTTTCTTGCCTGTACATAACCAGACTCTAATGACAAATTAAGGGAGTGGAACCTTAAAGGCAAATCTTAAAATGGAGAAGGAAAAAATATTTATTTTAGTTTAGACTTCTCCTGTAATTTTATTTTGGTCACATTACATGTTAATTTCGTTTAGCTCTCCTTAAATTTTGCCTTTTCCCTTTTTTAGTCTCTGTACATTTCTATCTTTTATATACCTTTAAAGAGAAGCTTTGACAAGCGGTTTTAAAGCTTTTTTTTTTAATTATTTTTTGTTTCCTCCAGCGTGGCAGATGTAATCTGCCTGCGCGGTTGAAACGGTAATGTTTTGAAATACTGTCCTGTTAACTGTCACAAATGCTTTTTTTTTCTAACATTTTAACATTAAAGGTTACCAATACTTTGTACATTTTAATTGCAATAAATAAAAATGACTAAATTAATGCTTTCTTTTCGTTATTGAATTGCTCGTGCGGTGAATATTTGGGTGCTCCAGGGGAAGGGGAGAGAACCATTGCGGGACCTGTTTTTGGATGAAACCTACTCTCTTGTCTTTTGGAAAAACAAAGGGCAAATATCTTGTGCAGTCCAATCAATATGACTAATGGCACCCATTCTGTAAAATCAGTCTGCTTTTCGGCAGTGAGCGCCCTCACCGTTAGCTTGTACCTAGACGTGAAATCGAACCGAAGCCATTTACCTGAGGATGAATCGCTTACATGCCGCATCTTTTGCCAGCAGATCCAAACACTGACAGATACGATCTTGTTTTTGCAGTCTGGGTGTCACGACGTGTCTGCCATTTGAACGGAAAGCAGAAGAAAATCGTGCACCGCCCCGGTCCCCCACCCACATGCACGTTTATGGTTCCGCGCGGGAGCTGTCAGACTTCTGCATCCAGATACTATTACAGGACCAGGTCCAACCTGTAGGGTGGTCAGCTCTATTTATGCGTGTTCATGCCTGATCATGTGGATAATGGGTGGCGCATACGTGGCCCTGTATTTGATACCACAGTACAGATCGTTATGGCAGCTTGCCAACTTACGTCGCGAATCCTCATTGTTGTGAGATCGGCATCTGAGAGACGCAACAACAACCCGCCTTCCCACCATCAGGCGATTCACAGACGAATTTGTTTTTGTTGCTATATGCTATTTGTATTTCGCTTTCAGATCGGAAAAATTGCCCAGTTTTCTTACATTAATTATATATGCTTATCCAATTTTTGTCAGATTTATTGCACCTGGGACGACCGCCGCAGTGTGTAGCTACCTGTATGGAAGATGTTCCTCGCATGAGAATGGATAGCTTTGAATTATTAATTATGTAAAACGTTCGCGTTTTTTTTAGCGCATTATAAATGTTAAAATGCATGTTTTTATTCGCATGTTTATTTGTAAGTGATAACTTATTTTATTACTATTGCATGTTTTGATATTTGTATATAAATTTACAGGTTATTTACTCGATAAACAATCCATCCTCGTGTACGGGGCTAAATGGCACGCAGACGTCTGAGAAACGTCAATAATGTCATTATTAGGTAGATTTTAATTTTGATCATTTAATTCAACCTCTCCGTATATGTATTTATCTTGACAACTTTCGTTTTATCAGTAAGATCCCAAAATAAATGCTGTTACGTTGGGACCAAAATGTTCATGTAAGATATGTATTTTAACTGTATTTACTCCAAGCGCACGCATCGTAAATCTGTAATTTTAACCCACGAGTTTCTGCTTAGATCGAAGTCTAATTGTTCTCTTGTTTTTCATGTAGGCTTTAAGTAAAAACAATGGGAAAAATGACAGAAACTGGTATCTCCCAACTTGTTTGAACAGATCTTATTTGTCAGGTTTTCATTTCTTGTTGTTGATCAAAGTGATCCCAAACTGACAGCCTCGACGCTGCCTTGTTCATTCGCGTTTATAACGTTTTCCTGAACATCCAAGCATGAATCTCCTTGTTCTTATTGTCTGAGCCTTGCGTCCCGAAAATCCCCCACGGGTCTGCTTTGTGTCTCCCGCTCGCCACAGTTTACTCAATGTTACAGGCTTTTTTTGTCCTCGTCCGTTTGTATTTTAAACTCCGCCTTCTCGTCTCCCTCATCTGGTCACATGTAAGCAAGCTGCCGGTCCGGTGCTCAGGCCACTTCCCGCTGCCTGGTGCCCTGCCTTTCATCGCTGTCCTGTCCAGGTACTGCAGTAATGGAAGAGTCTGGTTTATTTTTAATTAGGGGTCCCTATTGTTTTTCGTGTATGTGTATATATATATATTTTGTTTAATGCTGCCGCCTTGTGGTTGGAAACTGTTGCTACTGCGCTGTACGGTACTTTTTATTTCGCTTTCAGATTGAAAAAATAGCTATCCATATATGCATATCCAATTTACGTAAAATTTATTGCATATACACTGCCCGGCCAAAAAAAACGTCGCCGTTTGAATTTATATCAGCAAATACTTAAGAGCCAATAACTGGATCATTATTACAGCTCAGCAACATTATGCAGCAATA
>JAODJU010000119.1:14431-27679 GCA_026776725.1 Gnathonemus echidnorhynchus
GAAAATAAAGGGTGAGATGTTGCATAAGCTTGTGGAAACAATTCCATGACAATTGTGTGCCATAATCAAAGCTAAAGATGGTCCAACGAAAAATTCAAATGGCAGTTGTTTTTCTTGTTTAAGCTGTCATATTTCCATTATATATATATATATATATATATATATATATATATATATATAAAAGAAATGAACAAAAACTGCATCTAAGTTTTAAATGATGTTTCTTAATTTGTGTATTGTTTGGCCAGTTTGTTTGCTCGTTTTAAACTGGTAGTAAACGTCTTGAGAAAGCCAGGTTAGTTCAGCTTGGAAAATGTATTTTATTAAAAAATGTTCCTCTGTATGAGGGCAGTGTCACGCCTTCAGGTTGTGAGTTTGAATCCTGCCCTGCTGTGTGTGGTGGGTATCTGCCAGATATGGCAGTTTCCTCTCATCGTACAATGACGTGCAGTTAGGCGAGTCGGTGTTTTCGGAATAGTCCGTAGTGTGATTGCTTGGGTTTGTGCCCTGCTGTGGACTGGAATCCCACCTGGAGTGTCACTCAGCTGTCAAAACTTGGAGCACTGCAAGATTACTAATTTATAAAAATAGCCAAATGTTTAACAAATCGCCTTTCTTTATGTCAAAGTAGTTAAGTCTTAAATAATGACCAAGTGTAAGATGCAAACCAAATCCCTTTGTCCTAATGGGTTGGTTTTATATATGCTGTTCAGGATAAGATGGTAACCAGGAATATTGGGTTAGTTGTAATGTTTTTGAAAAGTGATGACTGTAAATGAAACGCAGAGTCCTTATCTAACATTCATGTATATTCATGTATTCATATATGACAATTTTGCTACACTTCAAAAGAAACACAAATTCCGCTCAGGTAGCTGAATCTATGGACACAGGGATAAAAGGTTAGGGTATTATATTACTTTACACTGTAAAGGCTGTTTTGTGTCATTTTATTTAACAGGGGTAGTACTTTTCCCTAGTAAGATGCATCTAGTTTAGGTACAGATTTTTGATAAAGTTTATATACAGTTAAATCTGTTTTTAATACCCAGTGTAGCATCTTGCTGTTAGAATTAGTTACAAAACACCATTCCTTGAAATACACTGATGGTTATGAGGTATTGACCGTAAACACATTTCCTAACAGAAAACTATTATACAAATATTGCAGATGTACAGTAATGTTACGTGGAAAGGTTTTGACAAAAGAAGTTAAAAATGGTGAAAGAATGTAACTGACCAGAGTTGAGTTTGGCAAATTGAGGTGTTTGGTTAAGATACAGTACTAAACAATTGGGGTCATTTTCACAGTTCCAGCACTCAAGATGTTCTCCTTTAGTGGAAATATGACAAATTGCTTTTTAAAAGACAAAATACGCACAGTATACATGTGGAAAGAAATTTGACATAGACTAGATAAACAGAACAAACTCTTGTTGCATGGTTTCTTAAGGCCTCTGAATTCTTTGGATACAATTCAAAATCTGATAAAGCTCTTTTTTTATAGGAAAGACCAGGTTGTATATGCAAATAAATCTAATCCAATCACTATGACACCTTTACAAAATGGATTTAAAATAATACACATTAAATACTCAACCCCTCCCCCCCCAATTAATTGTGTGTGTGTGTGTACATAAAATACGAATATCTTAATGGTTAGACTGCAGTAATTCAAGATCCAAAATGACAATAGTACTTTGGCAACCAAAGCTGTAAAAGGAAACTTTCAGAGTTTGTCCCAGAAATCCTTCATGGGTCACAAGCTGAGGTTGGAAATCTGTTGCACTTGTACAGGGATGCTGCCTTAGACACCGGCGATTTCCAGTCCCGAATGGCCCCAGTGTTTCTGTAAATAACAGCAGACCTCTACTGATCTCCTTAAGCATCACAGTTAGAGCACAGAGGGGCTGGAGTATCTGGCTCTGCATAGTTTTTCAGGACTTGGGCAAAATGCACTTCAAAACAGCCCAGATGAAGTCATCGCTTTCGGTCATTAGGCTAATTTGTCAAAATGTTGACACAAACCTAAGAAGCACGTAAAAGCCTTCTGTTTAATTTGGACATAGCAAGAATGCGGCAAATATTTTTGCAAATGAGTTATAAGCTTATTTAACAAAATAAGTATCATTACCACTATCCTCACAAGAATGAGCAGAACAATGACAGATGTTGTGGTGATTAGGTGATTATAATTAGCATTACATTATTAAATTGATTGCATATGCATTCTTACACTGTTATGTAATAGAAGGCAGCAGGGTAAAAAACTTTTATTTCAGGAGAAAAACTAATTAGCAAATTTATATATATATATATATTTGCTAATTAGTGTTTCTCCAGTGGAGAAATTTGCAGTTTTTGCCTCCAGCCAGCAAAATGCAGCTGGTCTTCATGCTGGTCTTTTAAAAAGTGGTCTTCATGGCTGTTGGTCACTTGCCAGACCTGAGACGTGAAGATGCCAAAGCTGTCGCTGATCGGATATGATGTGATTTGGCTGGGGCAGCAGCTTCATACAGCACCAGCTGATGCTGCGATGACGGACACAGGTCTGTAACCTGAAGTTACCCACTGGCCTGACCATGCGCAAGACAAGACTCTTTTTGGTTTGAGAAAACTGGCTGGGGACTTACAACGTTTAGACCGCTGTTACCTGAAGTATACTGGCATCCTCTACACCTTCAATCTCTGAATTCTCTTGCTCCCATAAAATGTATAACTGTGCATATAAATGTTACACAACACACACACTGTTCCTGTGAAAATAATAAATAATACATTAAGATCTAACAGATTTTTTTGAAATTGTAATTCTGATTATTTACATGACATAATAGCATTTAAGGCCTGCTTGTGTCAAGTTAATACTGATATTCATATTTATTTATACATAAACAAAGATAGATGTGTCAACATCCGTTTAGGCAACGTCAAAGCTGGATTCTGCGTCAGTATCAGGAAAGTTTAATCATGACCGATAAGGATCATTGTGCTTTACATTATGAAGAAGCTTTCCTGATTGACTCTGGGCCACAAACTCCAAATGCCTGGCTGGGTTTCCTTGAGCTGAGGGAATCGTCCAGCTGTGACCCAGCTGGATCCGGTAAGATAACAGCTAAAGTTTCAGGTATTGGTGCCAATTAATAATATTTTCTATAAACTATCTCTGTTTTTCCTCTTTTATTATTTCCAGCTGCACCTCAGCCCAGGTCACCTGATCGTGGCATGCTTGGCTGACACCCTGACGAGCTGTGTGTCATTGGTCATCGACCTGCGTGCAGCTTGCTGTGACCTTTTGGTGTTGCGCTGTGACTGAGGCTGTGCGGCTCCCCTGGCTTGGCTTCGCTGACGTTCCCACCCTGATACACGCGTCCATGTCTGTGAGGTTTGGCCGAATGCTGGCCAGACAGTCCCCACATCTCACCTGGCTGGTGGTGCAGACGCTGGTGATTACTGCAGCTGAATGCGCAGCCGCATGTGCAGCCTCTTGCCCAGCCCCACGGCCTGGGTGTCCTTGTGCTGGAGCTGGCCGCTGGCGTGGAGTGGCAGGCTGCTGACCTCCAGCGTGTAGGTGCCAGGTGAGGCCGTGTGCCGGGCAGCGTGCAGGTAGCTGAGGCCCCCCCGCTGCTGGATGCGGAAGGCCGCGTTCCGGTTCCCGGAGGAGATGACGTACTGCATGCGGTCAGCGAGGTGCTTGAGCGCCGGCACCAGCTCCAGGATGTGCTGCTTGGGGTCCAGCTCGGAGATGTTCATCACCATATTCAAGGGGACCTCCATGTCCAGGCTGGCCAGGCTGACCGACGACTCCTGCATTGGAGAATGACAGCAAGCCAGTGCAGACTAAGCTTTCATTTTCTGTGTGAACCTCATATACAGCTCTGGAAAAAATTAAGAGAACCCTCCATATTTTTTAAGAATCTGCATTATTAAATCCTGGTTCTGCTGGCAGTAGGTTGCTTCCAGGCTTAAAATTTCTAAGACCATAATACACAAGAACAATGTAGCAGAAGACACTGGGAATGACCAAAAACTAGCCAGGTAGAGGGCAGAAGCGGCTTTCCAATGCCAGAGATGACCGTCAACTTATCCAACAGTGCTTCATGAATTGGAGGATGACATCAAGTGATCTTCAAAAGGAATGGGAAACCTCTAGTGCACCCCTAGGACAGTTCTTATCAGGCTCCTAGAAGCAGAAGTCCCATAAAGCAAGGAAGAAACCCTTCACTAATGAGAAATGTAGAAGAATCAGGCTGGAGGTCACAAAAAAATGTATATTTTACACAGAAGCAAACCCATAAATTAAGAAATGAAACAAAAAATTTAGCTGTGGTCTCTTAAAATTTTCTAGAGCGATATACCTACAGGTGTGAAAGGCGTGTGAACTTACAATATCCACATTCTTCACTGCTACACACTCTGTCACCACAACACAACCACAACTTTCTGAGCAGTGACCGTGCACCATCACTGGTGACGATGAGATGGACGCAGCCTGGTAAGAAGCCCCCATGCCCAGTGGGTTACCTCCAACGGCTGGGCTCTGGCAGCGCCACGCGGCTGCCTGCCGCTCCTCTTGCGGTAGCTGCTGACCTTGCAGTCGTGGCAGGCCTCCGCAGATAGGCCGTTACCTTCTTCCTCCCCCTCTGCCCCCCGGGGGGCAAACTGACCTTTGCCAACCAGTATGCCAGACACGCAGTGCCTGCACAACAGAGCGTTACACATTAAAAAAGAAGTTACTCCCTCTAACATCATGCCTGAAAAATGTCGACTAAATGTGCAGATATAGTACGCAGCTCCGAATAAATAGTAATATTACTAAGTATAAATTTCACTTTATGGCTGCACAAATTCTGAAAATGCCCCATACTCAAATATTTTTGACTCAAATAAGGATCGACTCCTTTGAAAGGTTTTTATAGTTCAGGTTCAGCAACATTGTTCCTTAAAATGAACCAACATAAAAGGTACTATTAGATTAGATTAAATAAAACTTTATTCATCTTGAGGGAAATTATGGTGCCAAGGAGTAGCTCTCGTCTTGCAGGACTAAAACAAAAAAGAAAGCTACAGAAGTCTGTAGAGGACATGCATAAACTTTTTTTTCCCTTTCGTTATCTCGAGATCACAACTTACTTTTTTCCTGTGATCTCGCGACAGGTTTAGTATTATCCTCATGGACGAATGCATCAGATTTTACTTTGATCATGGACTGTCCCAATCACAATCAGAATCAGAAGACTTTATCAATTCTGGAGCAAATTGCTCACATTGCGACTGCACAATCACATATAAACACAAAGACAAGAAAAATACAAAGAAGTATAAAAATAGGAATGACATTCTAATAAATAAAATAAAAATTAAATTAGATAGAAAATCACAGCTGCCCGGATTCGAGCACTCGTTTTCATCTGCCGTCATTTCCCTGCTGAGATTGCTGCCCCCGCGACCCGACCTCGGATAAGCGGGAGAAAATGGATGGATGGAAAATCTCTGTACAGGAATCTAAAGTACCTTTGTCCAAAAGTTACAGGAAAAGTAAAAGTGTATATTGCACAGTAAAGTATATTGCACTAATATCGTAAGTGGTTATATTGCACTTGTTTGTAAAACCAAGTTAGACTTCAAACTGCAGGAAAAAGTCAAGAGATATTGCACCGAATCATGGACACGAGGAAATACTGTAACACTGTCTGTCGGTGCTAGAAAATTGTCATATTAGTGTTCGTCATTTGAGAAGGAGCCTCAGAAATTTGCAGCTATACTGTCGGAGGAATTATAGTGAGCCTGAACGAGTAGTCAGGTTCATTACCAACCAACCAACTGGAGTGTCCGGGACGTCTCCATGGTTACCGGGTGATGTTTGAAAGATGTCGGCTTAAAAAAATAAGATAAAAATAAGTTGTGATCTCGAGATAACGACTTTGGTTACGTTGAGATCACGAGATTGTTAACCACTCGTGATTTCAAGATAATGAAAAGAAAAAAAAAAAGTTTATGTATGTCCTCTACAGACTTCTGTAGAAAGCTGAAAATACCAAATATAAAATAAAGAGTACAGGTGTAAAAACAAAAAGGATAAATAATGAGGTATGTCCCCCAGGCGATAGGCTGGCTCACCCCTGACCCACTCGGTAGTACCCTGGGGGGCAGCCGCAGAGGTAGCCACCCTCCGTGTTGGCGCAGCCATAGCTGCAGGGGTTGCGGAAGGAGTCGCACTCGTCAATGTCCTCACAGCGGCTGCGCAGCTGGTCGAAGGCGAAGCCAGATGGGCAGCCGCACCGGAAGCTGCCCAGGGTGTTGTAGCAGGATGCCGAGCCACAGCTGCCCGGATTCGAGCACTCGTTCTCATCTGCCAGGGGGGAGCACAAACCTGGAGCTGAGTGCTTGGAGGAGATGTGGGGGCCTGTTGTGGAGGTTGTGTGATTGTGGCCCACTGTTCTGCAGCCAGATCCTCTTGCTGTCTGGGGTGATTCTAGGGTTTTTTTAAGGTTCATATAGTCGGGGATGCCAGACCATTAGCCAATAATAATCTCTGAATTGATGAGTGACAGGGGCCCAATCAGTGTTCAGCTGGGCTCAGTGCCCCTGTGGTTCTGCCCCATTTGATTTCTAAGGGCTGTTTAACATAATGGTTTAAATGCATTATGAGTGTTCATGAAAACTATAAAATCTACAGTTAGAGGCGTAGTACTGTGTACTCTCAGCAGAGAGGCTCTGCTCTGCTGACTCTCAGAACTGGCATAACCTTTACATTTTATTTATTTAGCATTACACGTTTATCTAAAGCAAAGTGAGACTGAAAGCAGAGTCAGGCAATCCCTAAAGTAACTGGGGCTCACGGGCTTTGCTCACGGGCCCAATGGTAACATTACTCTGCCGACCGTGGGATCTGAACCAGCGACCTTCCGAGCACAGGCACACACCACAGATTATAAATCACTCCTCAGTGCTTTGCTACCACCGCCATGCCTTTTTTGCAAAAGTTACTCATATTATTTGCATAGATTAATTCTACTCAGAGTTTTGCCTCTAGCATCCTTACTATTCGCGGGGTGGGTTTAATCGGAATGCCCCCCTACTGTGGCAAAGTGTCGTGGGACCGTAACCCGAAATCCTGATGATATGGAACTCCCACTATCATTACAGCAATCTGGGACGGACCATGGTGTATATTTGTAGTGGTGGCACCCCCCCCACCCCCCAACTGAATTAATGGAACAGACTGGCAGTGTCAGAACCATTTTAAAGGTTCTCCCTGTCAATTGCTGGGAATTAATAGGTGTAAAATCAGTGAAAGGTCATAGTGTGACCTAGTGTTTCGGTATGATAAAAGAGATTAATTTATTTTGCAGATGCCAGTGCCCTCTATGCGCACATGTGGGGCTGGCCACCAGGGGACACTGTGACCCTGCTCTCCTGGCCTGATTGTGTGTGTGTGTGAGTGAGTGAGTGAGAGTGAAAGCATGCTCTGTCAATGTAGATTGTTTTTTTTTTTTTGAAGCACCAGTAAAGCTACATTAGCTTTGGCATAACACCAGCGTCCATTAGGAAACGGCTATAGAGGGCTGGAACACATATCTACTGCACAATGGGTGTGAGCTGCCAAACACAGAAGCCGGTTTTCAAGGTTATCAACATTTATGCTTTTGATGCTCTTTTAAGAGAGGAGAATATAAACACAGCAATTATACATGTGATTATTTGGTGCTAATGTGGCTCAGTAGGTTAGGGATCTGTGCCCACGTCTGGTAGGTCGTGGGTTTTAATCCTGTGGCTGTCAGAATCATCATATCACCCTTAGGTCCCTGAAACCTCAACTGCCCTAGGGACAGGCTGACCCTGCTCTCGGACCCTCACTTATATGTCACTATGGACAAAAGCATCTGCTAAATGATTGATTGGGTTCACCCTTCCTTCATTCCTCTGTGCTTCCAGGCTTATATCCGCTGTCCAATCAGACGGATACACGGGTGCTCCGCAAGCCCACCAGTGCTATATCGTAAGACACTGCATGTGAGGACACTCCACAGATTCACACATGGATGCCAAGCCCCCAGGAATTAAAGTGAGTTATGAGTTTCTGAGAGTTAAAAATAGACTATTATGAGACATGAAATGTATTCCAAGAAATACATCAAAATCATATACCCAAGCTGAATTTCCAGCTCCATTGGAAACCATATGTACTTTTATTATAATGCTTATGGAGTTATATGTTTTTGCTATATGTTTATCATACATACATACAGTACTAAGTATTAGTTACACATGGGGCTCCACTGTAGCCCCTCTGTGCTAATGTAGTGTAAGTAGTGTTTCATTATTGGTTGTGCAGGTTTTGGCCCTAAAGGGAGCTATATGCTAACGTACCCAAACCGACTCAAGTAGCAATGCTAACTTACCCACACACTGGTTCCACTGGTAGTGCTGGATGTAGCCCTGGGGGCAGGTGCATCGGTAGCCCCCAAGCGTGTTCTGGCAGCCATGTTGGCACCGGTGGCTACCCTTGCATTCGTTGACATCTGCCGGGGGGGGGGGGGGGGGTTTGGCGAGAAAAAATTAGACCCTTTTGAAAGTGTTGGTGTGCTCTTGGCTGAAGAATCTGGATATTCCCTCTGGGCAGAGAGATGCCTCGGGGCAGGGGACATGTTTATCAGAGGGGCATCAGTCCTGACCCTGGGCCGCTTCCCTGGAGACACCCCCTCCTCATCAGCGAACTGCCAGTGACCCACCTGAGGAATCCGCGATTTATATAACTGCAGCTGCAGTGAGCTGAGCTGGCAGCCCCAGTGCACAGCTGTTTCTAATATGGGCTCTAATAAAAACGGAAAAGGGCCCATTTTGGGTTTTACTGTTACTGGTCTATTTTAGCTCACAGTGCATCCAAATTCTACTGCCGGTTCCATACTACTGGGTTCCTGCTAATGGGATCCAGGTAAAGTGACCTGAGAGAAAGACCCGCCCCCATGTGGAATCCTGACACAGCCCTGGATACCTCCCTCCATCCTGTCATTTACGGTTAGTTTATACTAGCAGCAGATACCGGTAGTATGAACTGTATCCATGGTCTCTGGTGCACAAGACATGTCAGTAAGGTCGACACCCATTAGAAAGGAACATTTGGACTAGGCATCCTTACTATTCGTGGGGTGGGTTTAATCGGAATGCCCCCCCAGAGTGGCAAGGTGTCGGGGTAGAGCCGTACCGTGACAGCGCAATCCGCTGGGGTCCGGGCTGTACCCCTGCTGACACTCACAGCTGAAGCTTCCAGGCGAATTCTCGCACGCCCCGTTGGCGCCGCACAGGTTGGGCTCGACTGCACACTCGTTGTTGTCTGGGCAGGAGAACACAGCACAGGAACCAACCCCCCCCCCAAAACCACAGTGAAGTGAGCCACTTAATCACCACTTCATGGCCCATTACACCTAACGGCTGGCTGACGATAGCATTTAACCGGGAGATGGGATGAGATCATTTAGTGCGACGTCTCGGTTGACACGGCGATGCTAATATTGGTGATACAGTGAATGTGACCTGTGACTGAAGGTTTATACCACAGAACCATATGGGTGAAAGAGACCAACATGCACATTGTTTATATCAGAATATTTAGACTGGAAACTGTAGCGCATTTTGCGTGCTTGCAGTGGTCAGTATAAACCTTGTGAACGCCAGTGAGGCAGATGTGCCGCAGTGCTCATCCTCACGGGACGTGCCCCAAAGCCTGGCTCACTCACCAATGCAGGCGGTGTGGTGCTGGGAGAAGCCGGGGGGGCACCTGCAGGTGAAGCCCCCAATGGTGTTGCTGCACAGGAACTGGCAGTTGTGCCTCTTCGTCAGGCACTCGTCCAGGTCTGAGGTCAGACGGAAGTGACGCTGGTGAACGTGACCCAACAACCTGCTGTGATTCTGCATCCCGTGCTCACGGGACAAGTGTCATGGCCGCTGTGGGAGGTACTGTTCTAATGCCGCCTTAAATCTCATTTGACCAACATTAAGCCCATGGCGCCCTTTCATAATGGCATAGTGGCTTAGTGGTTAACAATGCGGCCTCACGCCTCCGGTGTTGTGCGTTCGACGACTCCATGTGGAGCTGGCATGGTCCTTGTGGTTTTCTTCTGGGTATCCTCTCAGGTGTGAGTGAGGTGGATTGGCCTGTTTGTGGCTGTGGATGTAAGTATGGCCGTCCCAGAGATAGACCTCAGACCAGTAGGGGTTTGCGAGCCCCCCGTTGGCCACAAACAGCCACTACACAAGGGGTGGCCACAAAGTGACTTTTTGAGTGGAGTCCCAGAAACAGCAAACCCACCCCTGCCTCAGAATCACTGCAACCCAGCACTGGAAATGCAGTTATTGATATAAAAACTATGTAAACGGTTTTTTGCATGAAACATTTAACTGCACCGGAGAGGGTGTCATCACCTTTACATGTCCTGCCGTCTTCCTGCAGCAGGTAGCCCCGGGGGCAGGAACACGCGTAGCTGCCCTCCGTGTTTTTGCAAATGAAGTTGCATGGCTTCGGCGACATGGCACACTCGTCCGCGTCTGTGGGCCGACGGAGATAGGGAGCTCGTCGGAGATAGGGAGCTCGTCGGAGATAGGGAGCTCGTCGGGGATAGGGAGCTCGTCGGGGATAGGGAGCTCGTCGGGGATAGGGAGCTCGTCGGGGATAGGGAGCTCGTCGGAGATAGGGAGCTCGTCGGGGATAGGGAGCTCGTCGGAGATAGGGAGCTCGTCGGAGATAGGGGAAGGGAGGCATCTGTCTAGGGTTTCAGTGCAGTGTTGTGGGGGGAGATGGGGCTTACCCACGCAGGCAGTGCCAGCGATGTCCATGGTGTACCCAGGATTGCAGTGGCACCGGAACGAGCCCATGGTGTTGATGCACTGGCCATTCTGGCACAGGTCGGGCAGGACCTTGCACTCGTCTACATCTGCAGATTGGGAGTTTGGGCTCAGGCAATGAAACGGGTGGTCTGGAGGTCCACCCACAAATATGACGAGGAAGGGTTAGGTTCCGTAAATGACGCACCCGTGCCGTCGGTGCTGTAGCCAGGCCCATTGGGACACAGCTTCCTGTACTGGCCGCTCCCGTGCAGTGGGCAGAGCTCGCACTGGTTGCCCCAGCCACGCCCTCCATTACAGCAGCACTCGGACTTGGTCACGGGGTTCTGGCCGCTGGAGGACATCTGGCACATGGTCTGCAGGACCTCGGTGAAGCAGAAGCCCTGGCGGAAATCTAGGAAGGCGGCAGAGAGGCACATGCTATGGAAGCCCAAGGGAGTTGGACAGCCCCTCTGTGAAATCCACAGAACCTTGTGGCAGACAGTTCCGTTCTTTGCCCTCTATAGAGGTTACACTGTTCCTGTCTGTTGTACTTCTGAAATGTTCCTATGATGAGTCCTCATCAAGAGGACTACCTTGTGTTAAGAAACCCATCCTTGCCTTTAGGGAAACTGAAATGCTAATTAAAACCAAGGTGGCTACAAAATAATCTTAGTCATATCTATAAAATATAAAATATTAGTTTGAGTAATTTAAGCCAGAAATTTAAGAAGGTTGTTGATGACAAAAGAATGTACAGCCCCTGGGGTCAGGCCACATTAACCAATGGCAGCCACGGGGCCACGCTGACCTATAGCCCAGTGGAAGGAAGGTAGAGGAGCACAAACTGCTCACCCAGGCAACTGGTGCGTTTAGGATCTGCTTGGAAGCCATTGTTACATTCACACATGTAGCTGCCGACGGTGTTCACACAGCGGCCGTTCTCACAAACCCCCGGCCTGGTGCGGCATTCGTTCTCATCTGGAAGGGACACAGGTCAAAGTTTTATGGGCTACAAACTGTTGGTGTGACACAGCTGTGAGAAATTAGCAGGGTACAGCGTTTTATGTATTCTGCCAAAAGCAAACTGACAAATTTCTCCCCCAAAATAAAACTGGCCAGAACAGGAGGGTGGAAGGGTGGGTGGGGATTGTACGATAAAATTAACTGAATGGGGGATGCAAAATGTATACAAAAATACGAGACAATCAGTGTATTTTCCTGGATCATGGCATTTTGTTTGTCAGTACGGGTGGAAACTCTACCCCCACGCAGCCCGGAATAATGCTGGCAGAGACTGGGGCTTGGGCACCCCAGCCTATAGTACTATAAGCACCCACTTCCAGCATCCATCCATCCATGCATCTACCCATCCCCACACTGGATTCCCAAGGTGTGGTGGGGGGCGTGGCTTCTTACCCTGACACATCTCGCCATTGGGTGTCCTCACCTTCCCCACGGGACACAGGCACATGAAAGTACCAATCAGGTTCTTGCACTCCATTCCCATGGACTCACAGTCGTGAAGCCCCTGTGCGCATTCGTCCAGGTCTGCGGAGGCGGGGGAAATCGGGTGAGTGGTGCAGGATTGTCAGGGGTATTCCGGCACACTGCGACTGCGCTGTAGTATCCCGGGGAAGCAGGTCCCCTGAGAAATGACCCACTTCATGCAGAATCTCCAGTAAAGGTTGCCTAGGCTTTCCCATGAGAACATTAACATTAATGTATTGAAATTTATTTCCAAAATGGTGCACTGACAAGGCAGATAATACATAACAAACATCTGGTTGTCAAGGAGCCAAATTAGGTACAGGTGCTGCTAGATTGAGCTTCCAGAAACAAGTGTGAGATCGTCATGGCAACAAACATTCCATGACAGAATAGTCCTACAAATATACGACATGGAGAGAAAGCCGCCAGCTTGACGAAGGCAGCTTTGGCGGCTTGGGGTGCGTGAGGCGGTCCAGATGTCTCACCCTGACACATCCTGCCGTCCTCCCGCAGAGTGTAGCCTGCAGGACAGGTACACTCGTAGCCGCCGAACGTGTTGACGCAGCGGAAGGCGCAGAGCAGGGCGTTCTGGCTGCACTCATTGATATCTGCACGGGGAACATCGGAGCAGTGAGCAGAACCGCTGAGGCTACCCCAGTTTTCACTGGAACTCAGCATTCTTACACACTTACAGCACACGTAAAAACTCAGTCACCACGCAGCAACACTTTACACAGCCAGAGACAGCAGCTGGGTCTTCAGAAGCCTGAACATCTTGTAAGAAAATCAGAAAAATTACTGAGCACAGACTAGCATCACTAACATTGAATTCCACCACAGAGACCGACCTTTTTGCAGGGCTACGAGAATGATTCCTGGTCTTAGAGGAATGTCTTATGAGGAGAGGTTAGCGGAGCTGAATCTGTTTAGCCT
>JAODJU010000119.1:27779-46519 GCA_026776725.1 Gnathonemus echidnorhynchus
TTTTAACAACTCTGAGCTATTAGTTAAGTTCTCCCCAAACGAGCTTGATGGGCCGAATGGCCTCCTCTCGTTTGTAAGTTTCTTATGTTCTTATGTTCTTTTTATTTTTATTTGGCACTATATACTGTACATTAAATATGCCATAATGTTACTGATAACTGAGCGCAATACACGCACATATATATACTGTATATATTTTATATAGGTATGGAATATAGCTTTTGTAAGTATTTTATACTGTTTATACCGTGTCATTGTGTGAATATGCATTAATTTATTTTAACCTACTTGCACAATGATAAATAAAAAACGATCACTGAATGGCTGCAATGTTCTGCTTGTCTGTAAGGTTTTATGATGTATCTTAGATTTATTTTAAATGTGCTCTTTGCAGAAAGATGCAAACATTTGTACAGAGCAAAAATCCTGTCTGCGGTGAACTTCTGAAGTTTCACACTAGCCTTCTCATGAAAACCTCCTCGGCCATTAATAGGCCTTTGTGATATTCACTGAAAAATAACGTGTGTGTGACTAAACTACAGGAAACAGGAGAGAGTGCAGAATCTCAAAGGCACCGGACTGGCGATCCCTTCCCAAACCACAGGCTTGGGTTTTTATAACCCCTGCAGTGCACCTACCCTCACAGGTCATCATGGGGCCAGGCTCAAACCCTTCCTCGCAGGCGCACTCGAAGGCCCCAATCACATTGGTGCAGGTTCCGTTTCCGCATGGGTTCCCCATGGCGCATTCGTCGATGTCTGCCGGGGAACCGGAACATGCGATCTGGCATTACAGCCATCCAGTCACTGAGCCGCGCTAATGAGCTGTTCCTGAACCGCGTCTCTCAACTAAAAAACAGCCAGTTCCCCTTCCATTACTTATTGCGATTGTAAATCACTGACTAGCATGCAAATGGTCCACTGTATTAATTTTCAGAGCAGGAAAGATGTAAGTGTACCTGAAAGCATTAAACAGTGCAGTTACTGTCCGAATGGTTGGGCATTAAAAACGAAAGACGACTGAATTCATTCTGAGCTTCATAACAAACTCATGCATGATGTTCATCCGAAGACAACTCTACTACAGAAAATCTAAGATAAAGCTTCTGAGAAATGTACAAAAAGGCAGCTAGGTGCGGCCTTCGGCTGCCGTCTAGCATTGAAGAGGGTTTCTCACCAATGCAGTGCATCCCGGTGTGGTTCAGTGCGTAGCCCACGGCACACTCGCACCGGAAGGAGCCATCCATGTTGACGCAGTGCCCGTTGTAGCAGATGCCCGGGTTCTCTGCGCATTCATTCACGTCTGCCCGCCAGCCACAGAAAGGTGAGGGTCGAGTTCAGTCACACTCTTTAAATCATTAAAATCCTGTACATTTCTAGGACAAACAAAAAATATCCTGTGCCAAATCCAGTTTCCCTCATTGCTGTGCGCTTAATATATCAAAAGCACCATGAACATCTCCTCAGTGAAAGCAGCATTTTCGCATTTATTTATTTTTTTTGCCAAAAATGGGAGAGTGAGGAACATTATCCGGACGTGGTACCTATTGGCGCTTCTCCAATCCCGGGGATGAGTCCGTGACCAAAGGGACACAGCTCCTGAAATCCCACTGTCATGGAGATGACAATGGCAGAACAGTTAGTGACTCCAACTCAAGGTCTCCAGACGGGCTGTGAGAGCCAAGGACTCATAATAAAAGGGTAAAAACATCAGTAAAGCGGAGGGTTTACCGTCCTGCTCCTTGGGACAGAGCTCACAGGGGTCTCCCCAGCCCTCCTTGGGCATGGTGCTGCAGCAGCAGGCCGCCTTGGTGCTGTTGAAGGCCTGTGGTACGGCACACATCCCCTCGGTGAACTTGCTGAAGCAGAAGCCTGTGCGGGTCTCTGTGAGAAGAGCGGAGGCCCACTGATCAGACGCGTGCCGGTCACTGTGGTGGCATTCTCCTCAAAGCGGGTCACCGCCCGGAGGAACAGCCAGTGTAGCTAATATTACTGTGTATATATCATCCATCCAAAAAATCGCAGTGGTAGGCCATGACCAACACTAAAAAAAAATAAATATTTAGTGTATGGGCCCATTTAAATCTCCTGAAAGATTTATGGGCAGCAGGGTTGGATTTAGCGCATAATCCAGAAATGGCTCATGAGGGAGACCCAGGGACTTAGAGACTCACAACATAATTATTATAATTAACTACTCAGATGAAACTGTTATTCTATTATCGGCCGCCAAGTAACTTTGCAGTTAAGGACACATGGTACAGTGTTTGTTCTAGTGAAATATAACAAGAGAATAGAATATCTTTATTGTCATTGTTAGCTCTACCAATGCTACATATTGTGCGAAATAAAATATGAATATAATACTGATATATATGGCTGAATAGTGAACAAATCTTATAATTGATTTAGCAGTGTTGAACGTAACAATGTTAAAGAGCTTAAGATTAAAAATAAGCAGTATTGCAATATGCAGCTGCATAAACAGTTCTTATAACCCATAGCAACCAGCGGTAAAAATCTTTCACATTCCTGATTGGCCGCTTTGGGTTTGGGGGCGGGTGGGCTTACCCAAGCACCTGCGGCCGTTCTCCGAGAGTACGAAGCCAGGCCCGCAGACACACTTGAAGCTGCCGGGACTGTTGAGGCAGGAGCCAAAGAGGCAGATGTTAGGATCTTCGCACTCGTTGAAATCTGTGAAGCAGAGGCACAGATTTCACTCCTAACTGCAATACGTCACTTGTCTATTTCTGATGACGGGGGATGTTCTGAGCTCTGAGTCTGGGCCCAAAAAAAGGCCCCCTGATTTACAAAGCCTCTTTGTGGGGCCAGCGCTGGGGTGATGTCAGGACTGGGTTCTGCTGAAGAGCTGGTACATCGATTGTCACTGTATATTTAGGAAACACATTAAACAACCAAATACTACTGTCTGAGGTCTTGTGGATAAATTTTACAGAATGTCCACTTGGAACAGAGTTTGTAAAACTGAAAAGTGCTTTCCTACAACATTTATGACCAGAGCTGTGACATTTAAATCCAGCCCAGGGTTTCATTTTCCAAAGTTAGCGAATGAAAACCTTCAATATGTATCGATTTCATTGGGCCTGATGGATCGTCCTGACAGAAAGGCCCAGAAAACAGCCCTTACCTTCACAGTGTTCGTCCTGTTTGACGTAACCTGCTGGGCAAAAGCAGCGGAACGAACCGTCTGTGTTCTGGCATGTTCCGGGGGCACAGGTTCCAGGAAATATCGTGCACTCATTCACGTCTGTTTTGTGAAAGCAGGGGAGCGGTTAAACGTGCTGGTGTCTGGACGCCCCGGTGTGACAACGCTCAGTGTGCCGGTAGACTTACCGATGCAGTTCTTTCCATCTGGAGTGAGCTTGTAACCCAGGTGACACAGGCACTCAAAGGATCCCACATGGTTGAGGCACTGGCCGCTCCTGCATATCGCGCCATACGGCGTCCTGCACTCGTCGATGTCTGCGCGACATCAACCACGGACACAAGTACTGGGATTACTGGCTGGATTGCTGGGCTGGTCTTTTATGTCTGCTGCAGAGTGCATTTAGAGCGCTATACCTCAACCGTCCAGCAGAGGGACTCACCTGTACAGTCGTTATTGTGAGTGATCTCGAAGCCAGGGTGGCAGACACAGTTGTATGAACCCACCGTGTTCCTGCATGTCCCGTTTCCGCATGGCTGCCTTGCACACTCGTCGACATCTTTAGGGGAAAGGGGACAGCTTTATTCACACTAATGACACAAAGAAATATAAAGGAAAATTGTAAAATGAGGAAGGTGTGATCTAATTGGTTCATAAGCTGAGCTGTGACATCATCAAGGCTACAGGAAACAGAAAAAAGAGACGAAAGCTGTACCCATGCACATCCTCTGATTGGAGCTGGCCTTGTAGCCATGGTGACAGAGGCAGTGGTACCCCCCCTGGATGTTCACGCACTCCCCGTGGCTGCACACGTTGGGGATCTCTACACACTCGTCGCGGTCTTGCCGTTGGAGAGGAAAACAAGAGTCACTCGATGGGGTGAGAGAGCTGCCTTTCCTGTGAAAGCATCATCTCTCCCCCCTCTAAGGGCACGCTGTGGGGACCCTGTATTCATAATGGGGACCCATAATAAGAAAGCAAACAGCTGCCAGTGAATACACCAGCCACTTTGGGCCAGAGCACAAACACCCATGTGGGATGTACTGCCCTCGCCATGGCAATTCAACCACCAATGGGGATAGCCAGATAGAGGGCAGGCTTGTTGGTACAATATGACCCCAGGAGTGATAATTTAAGGGTCCAAGTGGGATGCCAAGGCCAGCTATTACTACAATTAGAAGTATATCACTTTCTGTTTGGAGAAAAAACAATATAGCAAGAGCAAGGTCTCCAGTGCACTAATGTGGTACATGGGTTCATCAGTGCTGAGAGAATATAGAACTTGGAATACACTATAATATAATATAATAATTATAGGGGAGTTTGCACCCTGCTGAAGTACAATACACATCCCTTAAGCAGTGTGTGCTGCATAAAGGCTGATTTATACTTCTGTGTAGAATCTACGCTGTACCGCACACTCTAGCTTGACACACACCTCCCCGGAAATGTAACTGCAGGCGTCAGCTAGTGTTGGGTACCTGGCTACATGGCTAATGACGGTGTAGATATCAGCCTTTAAGGGGGCCGGCTCACCCAAACAGGCCCCGTTGGGTGAGACGCTGAATCCGTCAGAGCACTCGCAGCGGTAGCTGCCGGGGATGTTGATGCAGTCGGCGTCTCGCTGGCACAGGCCCTCTCTGCTGCTGCACTCGTCGATATCTGCATGTGATACACATGCTGGGGTGATGGGAAGGCCCACTTAACCTAATGTCTTATCATACTCAATCGATGAATTTAAAATGGCCACTAGTTGTCATTCTAATATACAGACACAAGCCCAATGAGTTTGGTGCGCGAAACTAATTTTGTCAGCGGTTTATATACTGTTTCTCTATGGAGTGAGGCCCAGGTGAGCTCTAGAGAGGCTGATCTTTGGCTCACTCGGAGTCAGCCTTCTCCAGGAGCAAAAGCTACTGTTGTGGTGTTACAAGTGTGTGCCCCTGACCCCTCCTGACCCCTCACTCCACTCCCAGACTGGCCTTATTTCAAACTGGACCAGTTCAAAAGATTGGTCATGTCCCTACATGATTCAAAGTCGACTGCAGTCTGACAGCTGCAAGGCCGAGGGGAGAGGTTATGTTGCCCCCGCCTCACTCTATCCACCCCTTCCCCCCCAGCCTGACTGTGCTTTAATGTGGAACCACACTACACGAGGCACTGGGGACGCTCAGCGTGACATACGGTGGGTTTATATTTTGAAAGATGAAGAGAGCAACACCAAAAAGGGCGAAGAGACAAAACATAACATGACCCCATTTCCCTGTCTGGGGTGTTTCCTGGCCCAGGGATCCCAGGGATTCACCGAAGCCAACTAAAGCCGCACACCCAGCCATCCAAGTCCCCTCCTTGACGCCTGAAGTACGTTGAAACGTTACTCCACATTGCATCGAGTTTTTCGCCACAAGGAAGGTAAGGAAAGGTGAAGGAGTCTTGCCCAGCTCACCCTCGCAGATGATCAGCAGGTCACTGTAGCTGAAGCCCGTGGGGCACTCGCAGCGGAAGCTCCCAATCTGATTGATGCACACACCACTGGCGCATATCCCCGGGATCTCCCGGCACTCGTCGATGTCTGCAAGCGACGGCAAAGGCTTTAGATTTAACCATCAGTCAGACGGCAACAGCCCATCTGGACAAGAATCAAGCCACCAACCTGGACAGCCAGAATTCGGGAGATGTGCTGCCTTACTCACCCACAGCTTTTCCTGTCTCGATGTCTAATCTGAAGCCAGGGACAATGTTTCCACACAGAGTACGGTAGCCACCTGGGAAAATCATCAATTGTATAAACCTTTTCTATCCTGCTTGCTCTCAGTTTCTACTTTTAAATCAAATATTGAAATATGGGGGTGGTGTGTAGCACAGCAGGTTAGAACGCTGTGCCTGTGATCAGAAGGTCACTAAATTAAATCCCTTGGCTGGCAGAATAATGTCATTGTTGGGCCCTTGGCAACGGTCCTTAACCCCAGTTGCTCCAGAGACTGTCTCAATTGTACACCATTTTGGATAAAAGCATCTGCTAAGTAAGTTAAATGTCAGTACAGTACATAAAACTAGTACATAGAAACAGAGAGAACCCATTTGAATTGTAGGTTGAATTACAAACAACACTGATGCGTTTCTGATGTCATTATCATCCAGTTTGATAGGAAGCAATTATATGGTTTTCAAAATGGCCCCACAAGAGGTGATTATTTTAATGGTTTCGGTATCTCTGGTACTGACCAGTGCCAGGGGCAGGGCAGGCCTCGCAGGGCTTGTTCCAGGCCTTGCCCACATTGTAGGAACAGCAGCACAGCCTCCGGGTTATGTTGAAGGTCAGCTCATTGCTACATGCTGTGCCATTGTGGTTTCTGTAGC
This sequence comes from Gnathonemus echidnorhynchus, assembly GCA_026776725.1. Classification (NCBI taxonomy): domain Eukaryota; kingdom Metazoa; phylum Chordata; class Actinopteri; order Osteoglossiformes; family Mormyridae; genus Gnathonemus; species Gnathonemus echidnorhynchus. The sequence goes on from JAODJU010000119.1 coordinate 34,305, forward strand.
AAACACTTTTTCTCATGTCTGGAGAAACAGACACAGTAGGATAGGTGTACCTCATGGCTCAGTCCTCAGTCCCCAAACTCAAAGGATATTATTACAAATGATCATTCATGTGACTCACCCATGCAGTTGTTTCCCCCGTTGACTTGCATGTAATCTTGGGGACACACACATGTGTAGTTACCTAGAGTGTTGTAGCAGGTGCCTGGACCACATATTCCAGGGTTGAACACACATTCGTCAATATCTGGAACGGGATGTAAAGTAGATTAGTGTGAGACAACCATGAAAATAAATTACTTCCTTGGAAAATTTTACTGCATAGTTTATCACTATTTGCATTTAATTTGTAGATGCATTTATTTTGTGGATGGTAAGGAAATTAGCTGGTACTACTTTTCAGTAAGATGTAAAAATACAGGGGGGGAAACAAGTAATTTTTTACCTAGGCAACTTTTTTTTTGATGAAATGCAAATTTTATTTTTGATGGAATATGACACAAATATTCATCACAATAGTTTGTCTCTGTGATCCAGCTTTGCAGATAAGACACTGGCCAGGATCAAGACTTGTCATCACATGCACAAATGTCCTCCCTGAGCTGATGACTCACCCTCACAGATACGACTGCCCTCGTTGAGGTAATATCCGTTCGGACACTCGCACTCGAAGCTGCCGAATGTGTTGACACAGTCACCACCCTGGCACAGCCCTGGCAGCTCCTGACACTCATCGATGTCTGCATTGGGAGGTACGGCAGCCCATTAGGATTTTTTTAAGATGGGGGGCATAACAGAGGCCTTAATTCATGTAAGGTTGGCCCTTCTGTCATTAGCCAATGATATGTTTTGGATAATTGAGTCACAGGGGGAGGAGGCACTCTGAGAGCCAATCGGCATTCAACTTTGGCCAGTGCCCCTGTGGCCCCACCCCAGAATATAGCTCTGGAGTAAGGAACAATGGAAGGAATATTACACTGTCAAGGAAGCAATATATTTACCTTCCAAAATAATAGTAACAGGATTGGGTCTGAAACCCTCCCCTCCGGGACAAAGGGTGTTGTAATCCGCTGTAAAGACATCAAGTCATGACAGGTCAGGGGATGGATGCTACAGCAGTACTACCAGGCATATTTCATGTCTCCTTGGAAACCAATGGGGCCTTACAGGAGTTGAGGACAGGACAGAGCTCACAGGGGTTTCCCCAGGTACGTCCCAGGGAGCAGCAGCAGGAGGACCGGCTGACCCCAACGCCCAGCTCCACACTGCAGACCAGATTCCCCTGGCCCCGGTAACCAAACTCCAGGTAGCAGTTTCCCACTCGAGTATCTGCCCAGGACAGGGTGTGGGAGGGGACATATTTCAAACACATTCTGAATTACGTCTTTGCAAATTGGGGATTATGGTCGACTTCGCTGACAGGCAACAAACACCTACTGCAGATGGACACATATTTCTGGAAGTAACAGCCGTTTTATCAATGCTGCCTTTAAACCATGGATGATTAGGGGAAATTCCTCAGATATTGAACTGTACTATTACACACATTCACAGAACCTGTCACATCCTCTATGAAAGGCACACGATGCTGGGTGCCCAGACATACCAACGCAGCCCACGCCAGTGGGGTTCAGATCAAAGTCTGGCGGGCAGTTGCATTCGTAGGACCCGGCGGTGTTGACGCACAGTCCATTCACGCAGTTGATGGGGTCTAGGCATTCGTCCACGTCTGCGGCACAACAATACGCACTGTCGTCAGAAAGTGTCATTTTTCTAATGAGGGTGTAGTTTTACTGACTCTCCCTAGGTCAGTAGTTTTGATGGATATGTCAGTTAAAGTAATTAATTAAAACAGCAGTGATTGCTTAAAAAAACATCACACATTTGCAAAATTCCTACAAAACTCCTTTCATTAAACAAGATGAATGTTTTCACGCAAGTCAGACCAACACTTACTGGAGCATAATTATGATAAATTCTTAAAACAAAACATTAAAACAAAGTGTTATTAAAATGACATTTAGCCCACATTTTAAATTATAATTTCCATTTGTCATGTTCTGGAGTAATTAATAGAAAAAGAGAGGGAACGATAGGCTGTGTGAAAGACAAAGCGTGTAAGATCACAAACAGATTCTACTGTGCCTTCAAACCTGGAGATCCTGCCTTAAAATTACCGAGAGTCATTTCCACCCCAGTCTGCACTTTACAGCCTGTTTAACATGAGCCAGCCATGCACATGTAGTGCAGATCAAAGGGGAATGGTCAAGATATATAGGAGGGGGCCCACTGGTGATACCGCGAACAGACGGGGGCCACCTACCCGTGCAGTTACCCGAGGACCTGTTCAGCTCGTACCCTTCATCACAGAAACACCGGAACATGCCGGGGATGTTCTTGCACGTGCCAAACACGCAAACGTTTGGGAAGGAGCACTCATCAATGTCTGCCAGACGTCATGGAGAGGATACAGAAGCATAAATTGGTTTGGTGCAATGTTTCGCACGTGGGATGATTTATGTACTTCACATGTATGACATATTATATATTACTTGTGTTTACAAATGTAAAATAGCTGTGAAAAAAAGCTCTGGGATTGTAACTGTGAAAAACATTAATGAAACAAATTGCTCTATGGAATCATGGCAAGAAGTTTAGGGAGATTTGAGATAATGAACTGGGAGTTATACTGTATTGGCAGGCATTTAGGTAAAAGCGCAGTGTTCCTGGGCTAGTTAGCCAGTAAAGAAGCGGTATAATATGTGAACCCATCATATGCTGATGCAGAGGGCAGAGCTACAGGCCTGCTCCAACCTTGGCAGGATCTGCTGTCGGGGGTGGGGGTGAAGCCCATGTCACAGTCACAGCGGTACCCCCCTGGCGTGTTGAGGCACTGGCCATTCTCGCAAAGGTCCACGTTGTCCGCACACTCGTCAACATCTGCGGGACACGTGGGAGTGGGGTCAGCGCTGCAATCCTTCGCTGGATCCCGTTTCCCTCGGCATGCCGGCCTTACCCGTGCAGGTGTAGCCATCCCCAGTGAAGCCCTCGGTGCATGAGCACCGGTAAGAGCCCACCATGTTCTGACATTCGGCACTGGCACTGCACCGCTGTGTCCCGCTGCTGCACTCGTCCACATCTGCGCAGCAAGAGATAGCAGGCGGCTGTATGGTCAGATTAGCTCAGCAGTTGCAGACTGCCTGGAATGCACTGGTTCCACAGAGTGGCAATGTTCCGGAATAGCACAGCGGTAATCTGTTTTGTCTGGATGGTTTCCACACATCCCATCTTTCTCTCCACGAAAGACACAGACACACATGGATGCACAGATGAGAGCAAGTTTTTGAGCCCAGAGAGCACAGTTGGCCAGCTGGAGCAGTTGGGGGTTAAGGGCCTTGCTCTACCGGGCACAGGATTCGAACTAATGACCTTCTGGATGCAGGTACAGATCTCAAACCCCAGTAGCAACACAATGCCCCTAATAAATCAAACAAAAAAACAAATAACCACATAAACAAAAAGCAAATAAATGATAGATAATAAAACAAAACAAACAAACACAGATATACAGAGAGATATAGATAATTGCTGAGATAAAGCATTCAAAAACTCCCCTGTTTCTGCTGCAATCATTTTGTAGCGCAACCCTTAAAGGCAGGAAATTTCCCAGGAAAGCACAATACTGTGCAGGGCACCATCACAGGACCTTTGAGAAAGCAGCACGGCACAGTCGCATTCTTACGTGATCATTTAAGGATGGATGTCTGGATTACAGGCACATTATCAGCATCACCCAAACCCTAAACCTAACCCTAAACCTAACCCTAAACCTAACCCTTTCATTTCAGATGCCGGAAGCAGCTGAGCTCTCCTTGCCCATTCAGCCTGCGCCCCCTTTGTCTGCCAGTGGCATTCACGGCCTTCCTGCTGCCTCCCCCATCAATTTCCCGCTAAGAGTGCGGCCAGTGCTGCCACCAGGCACCAGGCAGAGCTGGAGTCCCGAGCGAGTGAGACATCCCTGACCAGAGCGAAGGAGGGGAATGGGGCCTAAAACCCTCAGTCTAAACAGGGGTGCCAAAGAAAATGTTAGGCTGTCCATTTTGGTTCCAAAATGGCTGTAGGAGGACAAAAGTCGAAAAGGACCAAGGTGCAGGAAGTTCAGAGACCATCCACCCACAGCTGCTACCGGGAACTAAGGTTTAAAGACAGAGGTTCATGCGTTCATTCATTAGAAATTAACCTGACATTTATAACGTGCTGTAATAACTGCCAGACCTGAGCATTACGGCAGCAGGAACAACAGAGACAACACTCGTTTGAAAGACAACATACTCTTTAATATCAGCCCTTAAATGGACCGCACACAAAGAACAACCAGATCTCCGGCAAAACATAATGAGGAAACGCAGGGAGGTTGGACGCCAGACACTAAGGTAAACACATGGTGGGTCATTTACACAATGGCAAGTACAAACACAGGTAAGGCCACACGTGACAGTCAGGTCTACAGACCAGTTATTTTATGCTAATTGGCTCCGGCTACTCTGAGCCATCTCTCCAGTGCTACAATACAAACGTATAGAGAGAGTCTGGAAGAGACAGTCTTACCCGCACAGGCGACCCCATTGCCCAGCCAGCCCTCCTGGCAGGAGCAGCGGAAGGCCCCTGGGCTGTTCACACAGGCAGCGTTGATGTCGCAGTTGTGGGCCCCCATTTCACATTCGTCCACATCTAAAAGGGGGGGATGTATCAGTATGCTCACTTTACAGAACGATTATTCCACAAGCAAACAAACTATACTGGCATTATATTACAGGAGAAGATACCACTAATTTCAAATGGTGGCTGTTTGTTTGGTGTCTGATTTATGGAAATAGGAGTTTAGTCTGGTTTGGAGTGATTTAATCCAGTTTACACTGCTTTAAAGTTCTCTGAACTGGTTTGATCAGGTATGGAATGATTTAAACAGGACTGGGGTTACATATGGCATGTTCGTACAATAATTTCCATATAATTTAGCTCAACAGATGGATAGCAGTTCAAGGTTTTGGACTTCAAGAATAGTTTTAATTATAAAACCCAAGTTTAAGCTAATTTAGACTTGTTTGTTACTGTTGGACCATTTTGTTTGATTTAAAATAATTGTATCTGATGTAAAGCTTTGATGCAGCAACCGTGAAAATATGCGTTTTTTGAACCATATGAAACCAGCCAAACCCAAATCAAACTGGCATAAACCAGAATCAGTTTCACCTGGCTAAAATTGGTTTAATCCCTTAGCAACAGGGTTAAATGTACAAATCGCTAAGAAAATAGAGAAATGCATGAAGCAGGTAGTACAGACCATTCTGTTTTTGTTGGATCTTGTTTGAATCCCTTTACAACATCCTGATTAGGTTTGTACTGGTTCATAAACGGTTCCCTCGGGGTACAGCTGTGCAGATCTCACCTGTACAGCCTGTCGAGCCCTTCTTGACTGAGTAGCCCTTGTGACAGTGGCAGATGAAGGATCCCTTGCTGTTCTCACACTCTCCAGACAAACAGATGTTGGGATTGAGGTCACACTCATTCACATCTGGAAAGACAGAAACATGATCTCACAGCATGGACCCTGCTGACATGTGGGGCAGGAACCAGGTGGAGGCAGCGCCTGGCATTGTGGGGGCTCCTCCGCACATATCACACCCCCTGCGACTCCCTCTGCTATGTCTACATGGGCACAAAGCAATATACTGGCTGTGGACGACACATCAGTTTTCAGTGATGTAAGGATGTGTATTGAGTACATGCTCTTTGTATTTTAACACAGAGAACTAGGAGGTCAGAGGTCATGGAATGGTCACTGCTTTACCCAAGCAACTAGCCCAGAAGCCTGGTCTTTCTTTCTCTCTCTCTCTCTCTCTCTCTCTCTCTCTCACACACACACACACACACAGGTTTGTAATTATATCTTTGTGGGAACTCTCCATTAATTTCTCTGTGGAGAACTCTAATCTCAACATGACAACCTTAACCCCTATCCAGGCATAACCTTAACCATAAGTAATGAAACAAAATACGAGACTTTTGGTACTTTTAGTTTTTTTTTTATTCCAGTCACAGGTCTTTGTGGGGACCTGAGAAATGGTCCCCACAATGTAAAAATAACAGGTTTTTATCACATTGTGGGGCCACCACTCACACACACACACTAATCCTTTTTTGCCTTAATTGTGTGGCACTGGACAACTGGAGAGCAGTATAATGTAGATTAGCCGTCACACATTGACTAGGTGAGTCACAACTTATCTGTAAAGAATGCTTCGACCCTTCTACGGCTGTTCCATCAATAAGACGCATAAAAACTTTGCGTGCCCTCATTTTGAGCATGAGTGGCTGAAACTACTTTAAGTTTTGTGCCAATTATTTAAGGAAGTTCAGAAATATCTACCAGCCATAGCATTCACTTTCTGCGTACCTGTAGTCTAGTCATTAATATAAACAAAACATTACAACTATAGGCAAAACCTAAAAATCTGACACAAACATAAAAAGCCAGCTGAGGCAGCTGTCAGACAAGGTTTACAGTATCCTGTGACCTCATTTGAGAATACGTACCTGTACAGGTCCTCATGTCCATAGAGGACATAAATCCATCAAAGCAAAGGCAGCGATACTCCCCGGGGATGTTGCTGCACTGTCCGCCATGGCAAATATCTGGCTCCTCTTCACATTCGTCCACATCTGCAGGCAGACAAAAGAGCTGACTGTGAGAGTGAGACTTGCGAGCCCGCTTTTGGCTTCAGGAGAACAAACATCTGCCATCTTTCCATCAGCTGTGCAGCCTGGATATCTCTGGGCTGCTCAGCTGTCCATGTCGCAATCAGGGCAGATACATGCCAGGGAAGATGTGGGCCTTTCCTATTTGTGTAGCTAATGTCAAGCGAGGGATGGGACCTCGGTGTTTAATTCCCATGAATGTTTATCATGGGGAAGCGTAACCGAGTTTACATTTATTTTCTTAGCAGACACTTTTGCCCAATGTGACGTACAATGGAGGGATGCTTAGGTTGAAAAGGCAGGGTCTGCCAACATCCAGCACTGATATAAATACTCTGCTGGCTATGGCATTCAAACCCACAACCTTCCGGACACTGGTATAAATGCTGGTGTTTAAAATGAGGGCAATTAAAGCTAATGTTTTTGATGAATTAAAGCACAGACTGCATTTGATGAGATGGGTTTAAATGGGGCCGAGCGTAGAAGCGGAGAGGTGGCCTGCTCACCTGTGCAGCTCCGCTGGTCCGGCATCAGCGTGTACCCGCTGCTGCAGCTGCACTTGTAGCTCCCCTCCGAGTTGGAGCAGCGGAAGTCGCAGCCCCCATTCTGAATGGCGCACTCGTCGATATCTGTGAGGGCCAGCAGGTACACGACTGCCAATTAGCACACTTCACTCACGGTGTCTTAGAAGGCATCAAAGAAGAAGACAGAGGGACACTCGTACCCACGCAGGCCTGGCGGTCCGGGGTGGCCTGGTAACCGGAGTCACAAGAGCAGCGGTAGCTGCCAGCCATGTTGATGCACCGCCCGTGCCGGCAGAGCCGGTCGCTGAGCCTGCACTCGTCCATGTCTGCAGCACAGGCACACATTAGTGATATTAGCCAGGGCTCTGACTCCGAGCGCCGGCCATGGACACATAACGCGTACCGTGGGGTGGTTGGTAATCAGGGCTGGCACGACAGTGTGCTCACATGTTACGACGACTTCTCGTTTTGTGGACTGAGGTCCTATCTAAAGACACAGGTGGCTGCTAGAATCACAGGTGTTGAGGTCACACTAAGAAGGACGGCAGAGGGATGCTGTTTGATCCTCTACTGCTCCGTATAAACATATGACATTGTTAGAAGTAATTTATCATCAGCGGTCTGCCTCGAGCAAGGTGGATTTTATGTCCAAAAGGCTGTAGGTATACTCTCCTGAGAACGGTGACCTCTTATGTGGTTGTAATTACCAGATCTGGCTGGAGTAATAGTTATGTGATCCTTCTAGAAAACAGTGCGGCCTGTTTTCCCTGAGCTTTCACTATGATGATGGTGATGTTAATGATGTCAGAGTGTAACAAGGAGTGATGGATCACAGTAGCAACCACAGAACTACATTCAAATGCCACTGATTGGCCACTTACCGGTGCAGGCATCACCGTCTGGAGAGAGCTGGTAGCCAGGGGGGCAAATGCACTTGTAGCTGCCCTCTGTGTTCTCACAGGAACCCCCCAGACAAAGGCCAGGGTCACGCTCACACTCATCAATATCTAACAGGAACACAAAATACAACAGAGGCCTTTAAGGGCAAAATAACTGGCAACAACATTATGCAGGCCATTCATGTAACGTTGTAGAACTGCAGGTAGTATTTTACCAGGAAACCAAGTAACATGGTTTTATTGCATTTGTTCCATCACAGGTAGCCAGAGGGGTCATGCTGTCAAATGCTGACTCTCAGATGACAACCACTGAGACATTATGCAAAGAGCAGGTCAAACGCAGGGCAACAGACGGCAAAATGGTGAAGGCTGTAGCCTCATTGCAGGTTTAACAAGCAGGAAAGATCCAGCTGCCAGGCAGCTCAGTACTTGACCTAAACTTTTCCAGTAAAATATCTCATATGCTTTGACTGTATGTCAGTTAAACAACTAAGTTTAATGGAAAGGTGTCAAAGACACTTTAAATATAGGAGGGGAAAAACCAGAAAAAAAAAACATTGTTCAGGGCTCATTTGACTATTTTCTGCATGTGGCTTCAGCCAAAAGCAACAAACTCTCACCCCAGTCTCAAGCAGCAACTCACTTCAAAGCCCGACATGTTCAAACGAGCACCATCAGCCATCAACACTCTTTTACCTGATACTTTCTTATTTAACCAATGTTACAGTAACATTTTTTTTCTTTGTACAACCAAACTGGCCAATCAGAAGTGATATAAATGAAAGGTAGGCTGCTATTGGCTGCACTTCACATGGAAAGAAAAATGATTGAATGCCGCGTAGTGCCGCCCTTTCATGTGTCCAATAAGGTGCCCTTACAATGGTATAAACAGTCCTAGTGCCCTACCAGTGGAAAAGGGTGCCGTTATGAAGTGCCTACCCTACATGATTGTTCCAAAGGATGCTCACTGCAGTAGAGAAAATGGGATGTAATGCTGTAAAGGGTATTCCTAAGCGGCAAGAAACCATGACAAAGTACCTAAGTAAGTACCCCTTCCTGTGGATAAAATGTGATGGGGTGCTGTATACTGTAGGGTGCCCAGCCATGTGTGAAAACTGGAGAATACAATTTCATCATACATAGTGTACATTCTACTGGGGGGGTTCTCACCCATGCAATTCTTCATCATCATGAAGCCACTCTCGTAGCCCTGGAAGCAGTCACAGTCGAAGTCGCCAGGCGTGTTCACACAGGTGCCCCTCCCACACACGTCGGGGGAGATGTGGCATTCGTCGATGTCTGAGAGGGACCGTCGGAAGGGGAAAATAAAAGAACATCGGCCGTCACACCCTGGGCTGTCAAACTAACGATGACGTGTGTCCAGGTTTGACTGCTGGTGATTCCTGCAGTGCACTTCCTGTCTGTGTCCCGTTACTTCCTGTCTGTGTCCCGTTACTTCCTGCTTGTCCCATTAGATCCTGTTTGTATCCAGTTATTTCCCATCTGTATCCTGTTACTTCCTGTCTGTAACCCCCACTGAGGTGCATGCCAGTTGGCTCACCCGTGCAGTTCCGCTCCTCGGTGTCCAGAGCGAAACCACCGTCGCAGCGGCACCTGAAGCTGCCGATGGTGTTGCGGCACTTCCCATGCGTGCAGAGACCTGGGAACATCTTACACTCGTTGACATCTGCAAAATGGCAAAAATGGTGAACGGATGAGCTTGGCTCCGGCCAGCAGTGACAGCCGCGATGTGAAGAAATACTGAATCAATCTATATTATTCAAGGATTCTCTGAAAGTCCCATCTGGAATAGCTACAGTATTTCATTAAAATGTGTGAAATTTCAGAGCACTCATTCTCCAAAGATGTTCTGGAAAAACACCTGAGACCTTCATACATTTCAGTTTGTAACTTTAGTCATGAAATACACAAACTTCAAAGGAAATTACACAAAAATTTAATTTCTAATAACATTCAATTAAAACTGCAAATGATATTCAATGAAAATGTTATTTGAGTATACAGTACCAGTCAAAAGTTTGGACACATTAAGCCTCGAGCGAGAGTGATAGAATCACATCACATGACCTGATCACCTGACCTAAACCCAGCAGATATAGTTTTGGATATAGGTTGATCAGAGAGTGAAGGAACAGCAGCCAGTGAGTGCTCAGCATATGAGGGAACTCCATCAGGACAGCTGGACAAGCATCCCAGGAGGCCACCTCATCAAACTGGCATAGAGGAGACAGTAGGTCAGCCAGTCCCTGGAGCATCTAGGGTTAAGGGCCTTGCTCAAGGGCCCAATGGTGGTATCACTCTGCTGACCCAGGGATTTGAATCAGCAACCTTTTCCCAATTCATGGAGCTGCCCCCACCTAACAAATAATTTTTTTTTGGTCAGCATATAATTCCATATATGTTGTTTTATGTTTTGATGTCTTTATAATTATTCTAAAATGTAGAGAACAGTACAAATAAACCTTTCTATGGGTAGATGTGTCCAAACGTTTGAGTGGTACTGTAAATATAAATATATATATTTGTTTTATTTTATCTATTGTGTACAATAAAAGTATTCTTTATTATCCAGAGAAAAAAATCTGTGTTTTCTTGCCATATTTTCTAAATAGAATCACAGACAGTAAACTGGAGGTAATCAGGAATCCCAGTAAAAAATAATGTTCCTGAGCTTGCAGAGCAGATCCCAGTGCCAAAATCAGTCTGCCTGCAGGTGGGTATTTCCCGGCCCCTTACCCTTATAGAAGGGCCGGCCGCTGAGCAGATCGCCTCTGTTGGTAAAGCCTGGCCCGCGGGGACAGAGCTCTTCATAGCCACGGCTGCCGGGCCGGGGACAGGCCTCGCAGTCGGTGCCCCAGGCCGCACCCACAGTGCAGCAGCAGGCATCCAGGCGGAAGCGGCCGGCCACGGGCTGGGCACAGGCGTCCTCCTCCCAGGTCAGGTAGCAAAGCTCCGAGCGCACGTCTGGAGGAGCAAGCGGACAGGCCCACGGTCAACATCCAGGCTGGCCAGCGGCATTAAAGCTAATTCATACAAGCAAACTAAAATAAAATGGTTATAAAATGGTATAAAAATGGTTTTGTATGTGGGGTTCAGCAGTCTGTGTCTGTGATTGGGGGGGGTCACTGGTTTGAATCTAGCGCTTGGTAGAGTAGCTACATCTTCATTGGGTCCTTGAAGCACTCGCACCTGATTCCCCTTTCAGTCTGGTTCCTCCCAAGGTTTCTTCCATCTAGGAAGTTTTTTTTTCTTGCCACTGATGCCTCTGGCTTGGGCATGGATAATGTGAAGTGCTTTGAGACAAAGTGATGTTGTGAAAACTATACAAATTGAAGTGAAGCAAAGCGAAGTGAAGTGAGCAAGGCCTTTAAACCCCTGAAAAATGCTCCTGGGGCACCAGACAGACAGCTGACTGTACTCAGACCCCAAGCTCTGCTCTCATCCCTATATGTGTGTAAGTCTTTAAAAAATGAAAAAAGGACAGCAAGACGGGAAATGTGAAAGAACACATTCCTTTATACCCGTGTAGCTTAATTTCTTACTCCTTGCACCTACAGGTACAGTGAAGTCAGTAATATGGGTGAAACCCGGGCCCCCTGTGAAAGCAGACACACTCACCAACACAGAGGCGGCCCGTGCCGTCCAGAGTCAGCCCTTCGGGACAAAGGCACCGGAAGGAGCCCTTGGTGTTGACGCAGCGGCCGTTGGTGCAGACCCCGGGAAACACCAAGCACTCGTTCACATCTGTGACACAGGAAGTTACATTTATAAAAAAAAAACAGGCTGTCATGTGAAGATTACAGATAGAGCCCTTGCTAGGAAGACTCTAATCCAGGGGAGATCATATTAACTATAAATGACACAGAGGCAGAGTACATTGAAGATCAGTCTGGCCTACAGACGTGTTTGGGCTTATCTATGGAACCCCCTGGAGTCTAGGGTAGGGAACACACTTTCACTGACTGGGGCATGGTCACACATTTCATTCAATATCATAAACTTAATTCATGGCAAA
>JAODJU010000119.1:49622-60344 GCA_026776725.1 Gnathonemus echidnorhynchus
GCATGTACCCACCCCCATTAGTACAAAACCTGTCTTCACACACACTGACATCTAAAATAAGAGGGAAGAGATAGCATGTACCCACCCCCATTAGTACAAAACCTGTCTTCACACACACTGACATCTAAAATAAGAGGGAAGAGATAGCATATACCCACCCCCATCAGTACAGTACCCATCTTCACACACACACACTGATATCTAAAATAAGAGGGAAGAGATAGCACGTACCACACCCCCATTAGTACAATACCTGTCTTCATACGCATTAAAATCTACACCTTTCCTGACAGAGTGCATTACGGGATAACGGTGATGGTCCAGGCTGCCATGTCATCAAACGGCTGTGGTTCTGGAACCTGCCACTGCCCCATGAGTGCCACCTCTTGGATGCACTTCAGACCAACCAACTTCCTGTTGTGTGGTCAACCAAAAATCCACCAGGAACAGTCAGGCCAAGTGCGAGATCCAAAAGGCAGGAAGGCATGACCCTAATTTAGTGGCTGATATCACTGATAGGGAGGGCGGCTGTGGAAGAATGACTGTAGATCGTCCAAAAAAACACTCAGCTCGAAAAAAAAATAAGAATAACTCAGGCTCTCTTCAGTGGCAGCCGAGCAGGAGTTTTTGGAAACGGCAGCTGGAAGGAGACTGAGCTTCCAGGCTGCCTGCGTGAGGCCAGTGAGGACGGGCTTGTTTCATGGGCAATTAGATACAGTAGCAGGTCTCTGCTCCAAGGGTCATTTCTCCAGAGGGACGGATAAACGCACAGAATACAGCTTGTTGCAGCACACAAAGGTAAAATATGTACACATTTGCTCTGTTACAACAATCGATTGTTACACATCACGTGTAAAGGCAAAAACTTACTTGCATACCAGTCATATGCATCCCTGGTGATAACTATGATGTTAGCCATGAAACCGTAACTCAACATTTAAGACACACTAGATTTCCCCCGTTTTGTATAAGAGCAAGACATTTGGGATGGGTGACAGAAAGGGAAACTTAAATATGAATCAAAGCTGACAGCATGGCTCTGATAAACTCCATTAAATAATTTTTATGGTGTAGTTCACATTTTACAATATATATAGAATTTTTATTTTTGACATGGGTAAAAAAAACTTTGTTGAAGAAAGCTTTTAAAATCATCTGGTTTAAGATATGAGCTCACAGAACGTTTGAGGTTTGGGTTGAGGTTTGGATCAAACAGATACCAGATTAAACACTAATTCTTCTCAAAGCTTCTCACTTCATTAAACTGCATGACATCCTTCATACACGCAGATACTATGCTTTTAACGGGTTTCAAGTCTGATCCATTGTATAACTTTAAACCAAGCCATTTTAGATCAGTGTAAATAATTCACATGACCTCAACATAATGAGATTAGCAAGAATATATCCTGGTTTGTGTCTCCACCGTTGGGTCTTGGGATCCGTTATGTTTTTGTTATGTCATGGTGCATCGAGGACATCACGTCTCACCTTCACACGTCTCTGAGTCCTGTCTGAAGATGTATCCCTCGGGGCAGCTGCAGCTGTAGCTTCCCGGAATGTTCCGGCAAAGGCCGTGGTCGCAGAGAAGCCGGTTTACCAGGCACTCGTCGATGTCTAAAAGGGTAAACGTGAAGACGGTTGTCTGCCTGTCATCTGCACTGATTTCGAAAGCCGCATGGTAAAAACAAAAAAGCGAACTATCTTTTATCGGTGTTTGAGATCTGAAAATGTAAACAGGACAGATTGTTCACCTGACATTCATCAGTATCTAAAAGGCAAACATATGGAAGCACTCGGTGATGCTCTGAGGCGAGCAAGCCTGTTAGACACAATCAGAAATGAGTAAATACATAGAAACAGAAATGATCATGGCATGCGGCATAAAACACAAAGATGAAAGCCAGCTCACTCTGCCCCAACGACTGAAACTCATACAAACAGACTGATCATGCATTGACCAAGCCATTGACCAAAAGAAGCCTGTCCATATTTCAACAGATGTATTTTAACCTAAATAACCAGATTTTCTGCCAACAATGCTTTCCTCACCACACTTTACTATCTGTGAGTTTTCCTCTCCCAAACAGTTTGACTGACATTAATAAAAACCTTACAGAACAGGGAGCCCGAATATAGCAGACGTAACCGCGCTGTTAAAATAATTTCCCGTGACGCTCTTCAGCAAAGCATATGGTGCAGGAAGGACAGTGCTGCTGTGATGAACGTGCTGCTTGGAATTCCAAGAAAAGCAGGTCGGAATGAATGACTCGATCACTACTACGGCTTAGAGAGAACTACAAAAAAGCCAGGCTGGCGTGCAGCCCATGGATTAACCACACGCTCTGATAAGGAGGGCGGCCTGATAATCAACTGTTTACCTATCTGCTCCAGAAAAGGTTTAACATAATACACGCTTTCTTCAGAGACTTCCAATGACCTGCAAGAGCTGTTCTGAGAACAAGAGGGCGACTCTCTCATTTCGTTCAGGGCTCCTCTACGGGCTGCTTGGTAAATGTCTACTGCCAAGCGACGGGTCTTTCCTGTCCGTCTCTGCTAACTGCGGTTCATGATTCCAGCACAGAAGCTTTCAACAAAACTGAAGGTTAAATTGTACCCATTTTCACATTCATCTATAGCCATGTGGTTGTGACAGATTTTTAAATCTGGCTTTTATAAAAGTATAAATATGTAACATCCTGGGTGTGAGGAAGTTCTCCAGAAAGCACAGGAGCTGTGAAATTTCACACTAATTCCACACTTCAATGCGTGACTCACCTCTCCTGCAGAAAACATCTCTTTGGTATTTATAATTAAAGGTGGGGGGTAAATTCCATGCATTCAGGTGGGAGGGGGAATATCTATTGTAATATGGCTTCAAAACTTTTATGTTCTGACAGGGTATGAATGGATGAATGAATGTGTTCATGGTGAACCCACAGGCTTCCCCAGTTTTTGTGAAAAAAATCTCAGCAGGTAGCGATTTCCACACTTATTAATGGCGCTGGAGAAACTGAGGTTAAGGAACTTTCTCGATCATGGGACTCAGCAGCCATCCTGTGCGGGCAAGGAGCCCAAAGCCACTGAGCTACACACTACCCCTTGGAAAAGACTGGGAAAAGAAATAAACCAGTAAGAATGGATAAGGGTTGTTTATGCATTGAACAAAAATCGAATAAAACAATCAATAAATCAATATTTCTATTATGTGGCATTTGCGGTATGGATATTGTTTCCGCTAAAAGTTTACAATAAATGTGTAAAAACATTAAAAGATGAGTGCCTCTGAAATAAATCATTAAACGCCAGAACAAGTGCAGGAGCAAAAGGCTTTGGGGCAGCCTGAAAGACTTCCAAACCCATGTGAAAACATCTTTATGAGCTTGTAGCTACGCCAGGTTTATTTCAAAAACCATGCAAAGGCCATTACTGCAGGATACTATTTTCAGTGAGACCAATGATAGTTTAAAAGTACTAAAGTAAAGTACTGAAACACAGTAATGAGGTATCGATAAGCTCAGAACAGCATTAAAGGAGCGAAGCGTCAAGCTTTCCCTCTTCTGTAAGCGATGAGGTGATCTGACGCTGATTTTCAGTAGGTACAGCATCAACATCCACTGTTCTTCAAACAAACACTCAAGGCCCTCTTACTTGGCTTGTGTGTAACCTGGCCTGAAAGAGCCCCTTGCCTGATAAAGACAACATTAATCATGACGTAATTCCTGCTATGGTTACACTAAATTAGGCTGCCTTTGGAAATCCTTACTCTATGTCTCAGCTTGCACCACACAAAAGGGCACCAGATTTCACAGTATGGTTATGGCGTAAGAGCAGGAACCCTATAAAGCTCAGTTCTGTTTTTTTTTTTTTTATGGGAGTTTGGTTTCCTTGTTGACCGGGAACTTTCTGAAAATGTTCTGGAGGCTCACGTTAAGTAAACACAGCAATCCACTTGGGCCATTGTTTGAGCATGGCTTCCACGGGATCGAATTACAGCGCCGACCTCCACGGTAAGCATCTACCATTACCGTAAGTGATAAACAGTGCCCCCTGCAGAGCGGTTCCTAGATAAACAGTCACACTCAAGGACTAAAGCTTAAGAAACGAGCATTTGATGCAGCAGATGGATTAGTTAATGTCTGTTTGTTCACACTTAACTCACCAATGCAGCTTTTCCTGGTCAGGTCAGGCTCATAACCCACGTTGCAGACACAGCGGTAACTTCCCCGCAGGTTCTCACACGCGCCATTGGGACAGATATCTGGGTCCAGTGCGCACTCGTTAATGTCTGGCCAGCACAGAGAGAGAGGGACACGGAGACATTTAAGCAGAATGGACAGACATTCGTCTAGGGACCACGTGACACCTCGCACATGCGTGGACACATAGAGAGACGGCAATGTGATGGAGAAACAGAACATCACCAGGGTGAAAGCCCATGAAATGACACAAGTCACCGCACACCGTACAGTTACCTGTCCCGTCCACAGAAAACCCAACACCGCTTCCACACAAGGCCTGGAACTCGGCTGAAAGAGCAGGAGATAAACAGAGAGAGAATTCAAAATCCTGAAAATGAATTAAATTTATGATATTAAACAACCTCTGCAGCCTTTGGACCACTTGTGATCACATCTGGAATTTGGAAGCGCACGGATGTAAAGGTAGTGGTAAGGAGTTCTTACATTAAACACTAAAGGTGTGTAAGAGGTGCCAAAACACGAGCGATCACGGGTCTAGGTAACACAGATAACAGGTCGCTGCTCTCTTGCTGCACTGTGACTGGTCTGTGTTCCATTTCTGCCTGTCTTCTGAGACCTTGGTAAACCAAGTATCATTACAATTTTTTGCATAGTTCGTATTCCGGATCCTGTGACTTCTAACTTCTGGGTAAGTTTATTATATATAACATAATAATGCTGAAATTACAGTTCTTTGCCTGGAAATATCTAAGACGGCAGCAGTGTTCCCAGGGGAAATTCCGGGGTCACACCTGAATTCCTGCCTGGGCACAGGCGGCAGGGCTCTCCGAAGTTGTAGTTGGGATCGGCGCAGCAGCATTCCGACTTCGTGACGGCGCCCTGGAATGGCCGTGTGCACACGCCCTTCTTAATGGCCCCGTAGCAGGTACTGCGTATGTGTGTGTCTGAGACGGAGAGGATAATCGGTTTCCAGTCACTTCTGACTGGCGAGGTGATCGGACAAGCCGCTTGGATTTTGGGGTCAAGCTGGCCTCCGGTGGGGGGGGAGGGGGGGGAGGTTACCTCCGCAGAAGCGGCCATCCATGCTGACTGCCAACCCCGCCAGGCATTCACAGCGGAAGGAGCCGTCTGTGTTGATGCAGCGTCCGTTCATGCAGATCCCCGGCGTCAGGCACTCGTCAACATCTGCTCGGGGTGGGCGGGGGGGGGGGGGGCACAAGAGTCCACATGAGTGACGGCAGAAGGGATCGGTGATGACAGGGATGCTCACTGAACCCTGATGAAATACAGCCAACGGCTGCTGTGGCGCCTCTCCTCCGCATGTGCGACAGACACATGTACAGATGTCGGGACCCATTCCAGGTCTGCCACGGGTTCAAGGAAACACACAGGGCGATCCTGTAAAGGTCACGGGGGGCAAAGAGACCGTGCAGGGGTCCGACCCGGAACATCCAAATGCATCTGTCAACCTTTGCCTTTGACATTCATGGTGACACCGACAGGAATTAAACAAATGTCACATAGAAACCACAGCTAATTAAGACCTGAAGCACATCACTGTAAACTAAAATCAATTAAAATCAAAGTCTGTTTTCCTTTTAGTATGTGCAGTTTATTACAGCTGAATTCTACAGTTTGGAGCAACAACAAACAGGCCTTTGAGCGAATTTGCGCAACATCTTCGTACAAGGATGCATTTCTTACACATTTTATTTAATAGAAACCAGCTGTTTATTCTATTCTAGGCAATAAAATATTACACCCATTATTAGTATCTAACATGGCTTTGGGCTGAAGAGCAAAAAGATGCAGTAAAAATTTGCCCCTGTACTCACCAATGCAATAGCGCCCACTAGGGGCCAGGGTGAAGCCGGGCTTGCAGACACACCGGAAGCTGCCGTCCTCGTTAATACACATGCCATTCAGGCACATGTTGGTCGTGGCACACTCGTCGTGGTCTGGCGGTGCCAGGTCGTGGGACAGGGACGCAGACATTTTGTAAGGCCAAAGGTGACACGTCACAGACAGTCAGCACACAGGAGAAGCTGTGTCAGTCCGGTCAGACAGAGCGGTATTTTCCACCCTAAATAAACACCTGAATCTTTAACTTAATCATCTGAAATTAATGAAAATCTCAATTGAAAAACAAATTTCCAAAACTCACACAGTCCATTTGTTGTTGTTTTTCAGATGAGACTGCCAATGATCTAAAGTCAGACCTCCTCAATATATCTGTAACACTGGGAACCAAAACTCACTCAGTCCTCAAGTAATCCAACTGAGGTTATTATTTTTCAACTGAGGTCCCAATTCAGAATAAAAGAATGGACACCTGTAAGTTTAAGGTTACCCAATCCAACTTACTAAAATTCTAGACAGTAAGCTTCTTTCTATCTATGAATTTAACATAAAAAATGAAGACCTAACCATGTATAAGGCTGCTATAAAAAATGAATCAAGCGACTATCGCCATTCACTATCAGGCCAACTTGCAAGGTCCCACCCCCCCGCCTTTTACCCCATATTTCCTGTCCAGGGTCTCGCCCCCCCTGCCTTATACCCCATACTTCCTGTCCAAGGTTACACCTCCCTGCCTTATACCCCACGCTTCCTGTCCAGGGTCCCACCCCCTGTCTTACACCCCACACTTCCTGTCCAGCGTCTCGCCCCCCCTGTCTTATACCCCACACTTCCTGTCCAGGATCTCGCCCCCCCTGCCTTACACCGCACACTTCCTGTCCAGGGTCCCCACCCCCCTTGCCTTATACCTCGCATTTCCTGTGAGAAACTCCAGGGTCACCATGTCCCTGAACTGGATAAGCGGTTAAGGAAGCCAGATGGTTAGATTATCGGGTGGGTGCTTTTCACACACGCCATTTTGCTAATGCCAGTCAGGAAGTGGATGGCTTCCCATGATCCTCCAGGCCAATTGGGCACAAGGCCTACAGAGAAGCCTCACCCACACAGCTCCTTCCGTCAGGCGTCAGCTGGAAGCCCGCATTGCAGATGCACCGGAAGCTTCCATCTGTGTTGAGGCAGCGGCCGTTGCTGCAGAGCATGCCATTCTGCAGGCACTCATCGATGTCTGGGAAGCAGACAGAATGTCACGGGCTGGGTTGGGTACCAGAACGAGTGGTTCTCTATCAGTGGCTCTATGTTATACATCAGATGCGTTTGATGACAGGGGGTCTATGTTACACTTATAGGCAGGCTTGTCCAATGAGGGAGGTGTATGTCACACTTACAAACAGCCTGTCCAGTGACAGGGCATCTATGTCACACTTACAGACAGCATTGTCCAATGACAAAGCATCTATGTCACAATTACAGACAGCCTTGTCCAACGACAGGGGGTCTATGTCACACTTGCAGACAGCCTTGACCCATAACATGGCATGTACAGGTATAGCAGTACTGCTGCTGAGTGATGTACTAAAGTGGTCAACAGATGGTGACTAGCTATGGTAAACTTCTTCATGCACAACATGACAAAATATTACTATAAGTAACATGTAATGCATGTGCAATTCTGTACACCATGTAAAGTAATGCCAGATTATGGACAGACAATTTTAAGTGTTAAAGTGTTGACACCTGGTATAATAAGTGGGAAAAAAACAGATAAAAATATATACAAAAAAATACACAAATTCAAACGTGACTAAATGTAAAAAATATCCAGACTGAATTACTTTCAGGGTTGCAGTAAAGTCGGTGAGTATAGCTTGTTGAAGTTGATTTCTGTCACGACACTCAGCTTAAGGTGAGCAGATAATTTTGTTGTTTTAAAATGTTTACTAGCAGATCCTCCACTTGAAAATTTAGCAGGGCATTTTTTGCAAATTGCATTTCTAATGACATTAAACTAATTCCACAGAGCAGATATTTTTCTAACTGTTTAGTACACCTGTGTGCAAGGCAATATGAGTCACCATTTTAGAGGAAATTATTGGCGGTAAACGTCGGTTCATTTTTAACCATTGACTGACAGAAGATTGTAGCTGCATCGGCCAATACAATCGGTGTATCTCCAGACAGGATGTGATGTTCTCCAAGGCAATGCGTCTTACCGATGCACGCCTGTCTGGCGGGTGTCCGCTGGAACCCCGAGTGACACTTGCAGTAGTAGGAGCCCAGTGTGTTGACGCAGTCCCCATTTGCACAGGGGTCGGAGGTGCACTCATCCACATCTGTTTGGAGAAAGCCATGGGCAGCAGTCAGTGTCAGAGGCCTTCACTTCACCAATGACTATGCGAGGTGTAGCCATACAGGAAGGAGACCCAAAGGTAACATTTTCTAATCCTGAGAACTGCCATTGTAACGTAGAGGAAGGTATCCTAATTGGCTTTAAAAGTATCCAGCTGTAGAAGTAAATCCAATTTAAAGTCCGCAATTCCCCCCAAATTAAATAATCCACTGTAAAATGGTACAATATGTACAGTGTGAGGCTCATTAGTGGTACATAGTTCCCTGGAATAATGTGCATGCATGCTCCGGCTGACTGTTTCACGCCTGCGCTGCAATGTTGCATCACCTGCGCAGTCTCCTCGGGCGTCCTGCGTGAAGCCCACGTTGCACTCGCAGTAGTAACTGGACCGAACTGGCACACACCGGCCATTCAGGCACAGGTTGGGCAGCTTCTGACAGATATCCACTGTCTGGTTCAGGGTAGCTGGGAAAGTAGATGCTTTACTGTGCCCTGCTGTTAATAATAAAACATGGTTCTGAGTTCCAAACCCCGCCCCCCCACTTACCGTAATCAGGATAGTTGATTCTGGGCCCATTCCCATTGGTGGGGGGAGCCCCTCGACCATTAAGCATTGGGTCGTATGCAGCTGGATCGCGGGGATCTGTGGGGATTCGGCCACCAACGATCCCGGGGTCCGCAATCGGGAACCTGCCGGGGACGCCCTCGATGCACAGCTGGCGAAACTCCTCTGCGTGCAAACAAGGCAGAACCACATTAGGCCAGTACCAAACTATTAAAGGGTGAACAATATGCAAGTAACTATTAAAATAAAGGAACCCCTAGTAGATTAAGGGCAGGTGCTTCCACATAGTTGTCGATACTTAAGTAGTATCCCAACATGCTGAAAATAGTGTTAAAACATGTTGGATGGGACCAGTCGTCGATTGCTTTAGCCACCATGCATGGAGGTGGAGCACTCAAGAAGTTGGCAGATGGAAGTCTGAGGGAAGGAACATCATCATCTAAAACTGAATTCTCAACCTTGGTTTGACCCACTGAGCACCATCACAGGGTGGAATACTGGAGTTATTTTGTGATTAAAGTAGTAGAAATAGCACAGGGCATGGTCTACTGAGCACTGGAAAAAAGGCATGGTCAAATGAGTCACCCTTCACGCTGTTGTCAAGTAAGGTCCGGGTTACATGTGGGGAGGACGCCAAAGGAAGCCTGCAGCCTCCAGTGTTTGTTTCCCATGGTGAAGTGTTCTGGCAGCTCTGTTATGGTGCCGAGTGCACTTTCCGGACATGGTTTATGTCCACTCAACCCCTAGGAGGTCATTTCCAACAACGCGCAGCCATCCATCCTACGGTGAAGCATTTCTATCCTGAAAAGCTCACTGACAGCTTTGCTGAACATCCCGATCCAAATGAACAGTTACGCCGGATTCTGGATTGACACCAGCGATATTATATTGCACCACTGGCAGTAAAATACCAAATTACGATGGAATCACTAGAGGAGTAATGTCACATCCCCTCACAATATCAGCCCGGACACTACAGTGCATGCCAGAGTGCGTCAAAGCGGCCATGCTGGCTTGACTTTATTCCGATGCTTCCTTTACTTTAGTGCTCACGTGTGGATTATGGGCGACAGTGTGAGCCTCAAAACTGGCACACCAGAGATGGGCCTCAGGTATCCTCAATGTGAGACTGGAACGGTGAAAGTATGTGTATGAGTGACACAGTTTGGCAAGCAGGGCTTCTGGGATTTCTGAATTATTAACTTAGTTCCTATTTGTGTCGCCATGTAGATAAAATATTAATGGAGGACAGAGGAGAATTTCTGTCCCCCCCAACTTCCCCTTGCTTTTTTCATATTGTGAAATTTTTATTACATTTGTCAATGAATACAAAGATCCAAGATATAACTCCAGATGATAGCTCAATATGAATGTCAGCCAGGTGTGATTCTTGAATGCTGCAAAATGTGCTAGTGTTCAAATATATATATAATATAAAGTCTAAAACCTGCAGATGCCCACAGATCATGGTTCACAACTCCTGTTTTACAGAGGAGATGCACAAGTACTTTGTATATTGCTTATTATACAATTAAAATATATACAGTGGTACCTCGAAACTCAAACGTTCAGAACTCCAGATCGAATCCTAAAAAGTTCGAGTTCTGATAGAATTTTCCCCATAAGTAATAATGGAAAACCAATTACAGTAATTGGTTCCCGGCCCCAAATAATTACACCGAAATATGTTTTTTTTAGCATTTAAACACAAAATGAACCGGATAAAACAAGAAGAGCATATACTGTAC
>JAODJU010000119.1:66612-83226 GCA_026776725.1 Gnathonemus echidnorhynchus
AAAAATTTGATCGGAACTCGAACTTTTTAGGATTCGATCCGGAGTCCGGAACGGATTAAGTTTGAGAACCGAGGTACAGTACCACTGTATATATAAGTCATTCTATGTAAAGATAAATTCTGGGTGGTCATACACTACCCTACGTAGTGAGCATTGCGTGCTGTACAATAGTGGCCACGAGAAAGTTGTGTGCCGTATGGTGGCGTGATCTTGCCAGACTCGAATGCATCTCCCAGTCTCATTTTCACACCTCAGAATGAGTGTGATTATCCTATTCTGACATACGCCCACTTTGACATATGATCTGTCTGCTGGAAAGGACCCTAGCGGTAAGTCTGAGTTATACATGAGGTCTTTGAAGACTGACTCACCCAAGCAGCGCGTTCTGTTGGCAGAGAGCGTGAATTCGGCCGGGCACACGCAGGTGTAGCTGCCAGGCGTGTTGGAGCACATCCCCCCATCGCACAGGTGTGGAGCGGTCGCGCACTCGTCCACATCTGTCAAGCGAAGCATGCCAGATACCCGTCTGTCACACGGCCCCTCTGCAGCACTGAAGCCTTTTGTGAGAGGCTCCCACCTGAAGCCGTGGGTTTCACTTATTCAGCAGACACTTTATTACACATATTTCTTTGAGAAAGCTGGGTCAGACAGTCCCTGGAGCAATTGGGGGTTAAGGGTCATATTCAGGGGCCGAACAATAAAATGGCTTCTGTTCTACCGTCGACCTCCCGATCACAGACACAGTGCTCTAACCCGTTGAGCCACACACCAGACCCGTTGGTGTGTTTTAGCTCACAGCCCATAAGTTCATAAGTATAATTGTGGTGTAAGTGGTTAAATTTAATTGTCACCCATCCAAATGCCCCTTAAGCAGATGATTCAGTCTTGGCCTGACTGAGTATGTTATCATTTCACACAGGAAAGGTGCTGGGATAAGAAGATACACTCTCATTAGTGAGCTCATTAAAATGGCTAGAGAGAGATGGCTATTTATCTTCATGACCCCAATCCCGGCATGTTCTCTCTCTCTCTCTCGTTTTATTTCCACAACCTTACGACAACCTCATGTCGCTCCTTTGTTGCTTCATCCTGTGCAATAATGCCTGTTGCTGACGTTATCTTAACTCATTATATCTATATATAAACTTTGCATGGCAAAATAAATACTTCAGCTTGTTACAATGCAGCTACTCCCATAGCAGAACAAGGCAGCTGAGAGCTTCAGTTTTCTAAATGCTCCATTCGCCTGAACCCCAGTCATTTTCCCATCAACTTCATTGAAATGTACAGTGTAAGGCATCTCAAATAAATTCTAGGCACTGACACACCTAAAAAGAATTTGTGAAAGCAAAACATTTTATATATAAAATCTTTCATATATATATATATATATATAACACTAGTTCCAAACGCTATACCTTGATATATATTTTTAATACTGTTACTAAAGGCTAGAGAGACTGATGTTTTCAATCAGTCTGTAAATCTTTTAAACACAGCAATACGTCCAAGGAGAAAGAATGATTTAAAACACCAGGTAAGGTTCTGAAAGAGGAATGTGGCTCACACAGAGACTGAGACTGCCTCAGTAAGACCTCAAGAGCCTGGAAGGTTCTGCAAACATCTAATTTAATTGATTTAAGATACATTTCCTATGACATCATACAGAGGCCTTCAGAATCGAGGTTGTCTAGGGCAGCATTAAAAATATACAGTTGTAAAATAGACGTCGGTGAAAATCTTAATGGCCCATCTCTTTAAAATCTACTCAGAATGAAGTGCCCTTGTAGTGATACATACTGTGTTAGCAACACTTCTGCCGTGACAAGGGCTGCTTTTAAAAAAATCAACTGCTACCATGAAGTCATGTGACCATGTCAGTGACTTCTTGATATGTAATGAATCCCCTCCTTTAATAACAGGTGTCAGTACCTCAGACACGTCCTGGGGCCCTTCTGCAGGCATCGAGCCAAAAAGCAAGGAACAAAAAAGCATATAAATATTTCAATGAACATTTCTTACTATCACTAAAGTTGGAACAGAATCAAACTGACTGCAGAGATTAAAAAAAAAAAAAACTTTTTTATTCAATGATAATAACAGCCAAATTGCTGTTTGTCGTGGGATTCAAACCACTAAAATGCAAACAGATCGCAACTGCAAAGGTATGTTTGTGAAAATGATATCAATATTATCAGCAACATTATCACTTTGTAACAAGTTAGGTCAGTAAAGGGTGTTCATTTTTCTAGAAGTTACCACAAACTTTTCCTTGTTCTCTATTGTTCTGGTTCTCTGAACCACAGATACAGTGACTGATATACACAAAATATAAAGGGGAAATAAACCAGCAGATTAAAGTTCTCAGTATTGAGGAGGATGAAGGTGGAGAGCCATTCTCCGCACTCACCCTCGCACTTGTGCGTGGCCTCGCTCTGCCGGTGCCCAGCGGGGCATCTGCACTCGTAGGAGCCCACCGTGTTGACGCACCTTCCCTTCTGGCACAGCACTGGCATGACCTGGCACTCGTCCACGTCTGGAAGACAAGGACGCCAGTTCAAGCAATGTGTCACCCGTAATGCATAAAAAACACGCCACTGTAATCCTCCTATGGTGAGCTCGACTTCCCCATTACCTAATCGGCCCTCTCTGGGGAACGCGAAAACTAAAAATCCCATCAGCTCGGGCCCGAAAAGAACATCCACCGCAGCATCCGCCGAAACAGAGGAGGCATTCATGTCGATGTAATATCTACCGCAGCCCCCTCCCCCTTAAAAACAACTGCCACGGGACCACGTCTAAGAACCTGCCGGTCGCGACGGGGCGAGGAAAGCACCGACTTGGCGGGGAGGTGTCAACTCATCCCTGAAGATGGGGAACGGGAGGAAGATGGAGGAGGCATCAGGAGGGAGTGCCAACCGTGCGGAGGCAACAAGGGGGTGTTTCATTCTCCCCAAGAGCCAGAAAGGTGAGCTCATACCGAAAGGATGGAATCTTGTCTCCGGGCGGGATACGAGGAATATTAGGGAGAGGGAGATGGTACAGCGGGCACACGGAGGTCCAAGGCGGATCTCTCTTAAAGAGCTGTGAGGTCTTCAACCATTTCCACCAGCAGCTAACTGAAAAACATCAGGGCTGTACAATGGCACGCTTATAGAGGAGCTCTGTATGTGTAGTTAAACACGTGCAATGTGTACAATTAAAAATCTGCACCAGTACGTTGATACCATTTCATAGAATTGCGGGATAAACAGTCTCCTATTCTTTCTGAATGTTCTGACATGCGAAATTTGAGTCTAAATGACTTTATGATTTAAAAAGTGATTTGTCAGTTTGGTGAGTGTGCTATCAATTAAAGCAAAGTACCTCCCCAATGCTGCTCATGAGGGCTGGTGATGGATCAACGGGTGTGGGAAGGGGGCGGGCATTGGGGTAACGGCCAATAGGGTTGTATGATTCCAGTTTATAGAGGACCATGGTTTCTGGGTTCATGGGTGGGGGGTAGGGTTCATATTTTTCCGATCATCAAATGAGATCCATGATAACAGGCATACTGAAGGATAGCAAAGAACAGCCCTTAATTCATCGGTCATCACTGGGAATGCCCGACATCAATAAAATATAAAGACTGGCCCTCACACCAGGACCGAATACCAGCCTGGAAACACTCACAAAGGCCGCCCAGCGTTGCATTATTTCCTGTCAGTCTCTAACACTCGGTATTTCACTCTCAACAAAATGCGTCCTGCAGCTTTGGTGCAATTAGCTCTGCTGTCAACAGGTGCCGCTTTATAATATTTACTGTCATTCGGGGGGTCATTAAAAACCAGGCCCAAACAACACAGCTAAAACCATTTCCTGGAGTGTATGTCAACCTGTGTTATTTACTATATATCGTTCTTTATTGTGATATGTTGTTTAAGTCTGGGAGACACGTAAACAATTATTTAATTGCAATTCTACAAATGACAACTGTACTACTTTTGAATCCTGCAAACCCTACCTGCAAACACATGAATGTACTGCTCTGGTGACATGCTCCCGTTGACAGCAACAGAGGACTGCAGTTTGTTAAATAAAAGTGACATGTACACACACACACACATACACACAAACACACACACACAGCTGCTGGAAACGGCACATCCGATCGCCACAGCTGGCTCCTTCCCTCACCTGCATTTAGACCTGCAGTCTGTAAACAAATGCGGTCTGAGACAAAGACACCCCTGAGGGACCATGTGACGTGACCTTTATAATGGCCTCGCTTACCTTTGCATTTCCCCCCCACCGCACATCTGCTACCGTCATCACAAGACTGACAATAAAATCTTTCAATTTAAAAAATGCTCCTGAAGATGGAACATGACTTAAACCTGGCCTTATTATGTCTGTATTATGTGCTAAGCAACCCCAGTGATGCCCAGCTCAAAAGCACTGGAAAAAAAATTCCCAGTAACACTTTACTTAAAGCACTCTTGTATAATGCATTATCAATATGTTCATAATGCATTATAATGTATTCATAAAATATTATAAACACAGCTATAACTATTTATAAAAAGGCAGAACACATTATAGCCATGTTTATTAAGCATTATAAATATTCCATGAAGCTCTCATCTATAATGAGAGCTGCATTAAAGTGGCTTATACTGCATTACGAAGGTGAAAGATACATCCTGATATTGCCTGGGTTCGTAGGGTGTTTCAGGTCTCACAACGTCATACACCCTGTGGCCCAGGTGCATTGTGGATGAGAGCTTTATAGAAGATTCATAATACATAATAAACATGGCTATAACGTGTTATGCCTTTTTGCTTCTGGGCCACTTTCTTTCTCCTGTCCAGCTGGTGACCTGCATCTGACCCCCCACTGTACTGCACTGCACATTTTTCAAATTCCACTTCTGCGCTTAATATATCTTTTAGTAGGTTTATTTACATCTTTATCCACATTGCATATAGTGATTACTTATTCACTGCAAACTCACTGCACACTGCTATACTGTATCTCTACCAATGGAATTAGGGACGGTGAGGGTGGGGCTCACCCTGGCAAGCTCCAGTGCGGGCGCTGGCGATGAGGCCGCGGCGGCAGGGCTGCGGCTGGGCGGGGCACATCTCGCAGGGGTGGCCCCAGGCCCGGCCCACGGTGGCACAGCACAGCGACTTGGTGCACATGATGCCGGTCACCTGGCCCTGGCACATCTGGTTGGTGACCTGCAAGAAGCAGGGCCCCGTCCTGTAGTCTTGGAGATGGAAACGTCGCGTCAGAGGGCCACGTGTTTGTCCCTAACCAACAGAAATTATCACTCTAATTTTTATGTATTTTTATATAAAGCTTGCTTCCCCACTCTTGGCCCTGTGTGTGAGGAGCTTGCATGGCTTTCATGTTTTCCCTCCCATTTTCGGTGGGGACACGGATTTCCTCACACAGTGTGGTTCACACGGCTCGGGGTCTCTGATTGGCCCTTGGCATGTGACCCTTTGTGAGCGTGTGTCCTGTGATCAGTAGGCATCCCACCACAGGGTGTCCCCTGCCCTGTGTCGGGGACAGACTCCAGGGTCTATGTAACCCAGCACTGGACAGGCTGGATATGGACGATGGCCGTAAGGATAACTTATTTATTTACATAAGGAAAACAAGGTTAAGTAAACTAAATAATATTTGAAAGCACCAGTTCCAACACCTGAGAATAAGTTTTTTTAAGCACCATCGAAATCACCACTATTAATGTTGTCTAAGTATTTTAAAAACCTACTTCAATAAAAAACAAACCTACAATACACTAAATAAAGATACCTAGCAGGATATGTTGATTTAACACAATTGTATGTGTCACGCCCAATGGGGAGGGACAGCAAGCAATTACCACTTAATCCCTCAGATATTTAAACAGCCCCAGAGTACTTTGTGAAGTATTGTTGCCATGTTCTTGTGCACTACTGAGCGTTATTTTGTCTTTTGTCTCTCCCGTTTGCCTTGCCCTGCCGTCTCGCTTGCCCTGCCTCCCTCGACGTCCCTGCCGGTCCTGCTTGCCCTCTTCGTCCGACCTCCCTGATCGACCCTCCTTGTCGTTCCCGTCCTCTCGTCGCCCCATCTCGTCCCTCCACGTAGGACTGACCCTTCTGGCTGACGAACCACGGACCCGAACTCGACCTTTCTTTTGGATTTCCCTCTTGGGTTTTGGTGTACCCGATCTAGTTAATAAACCTCGCTCACTCTGCATTCAGGGGCCTGGCTCTTCCCTGTTCTCGGGTCACAACAGTATGCCATATTGAATACGTAATACGGGAAATGAACAAGAAATTCACATTCATATCAAACAATTTAACTGATCTCCACCTAAAACACTTTTCATAATAATGTCATGGCAAAATGAAAGGACTTAAAATAAGGGACTTAATTCTCTGGCTGGATTTTCCTTTGATAGTACATTTTATGGGGCATTTTTGCAAAGCAAATTTAGTTTATAGTTTAACTAATTACACAATCTTTTGGATTCCCGCACTCCAGTTCTAAAATATCAGCGATACAACAGCAATAGAAATAAACTATTTATTTTAGGTTTGTCTAAAAAAAAAATAATAATAATCCACTGTATTTCCACATGGACCTAAATGTTATTAATAATATGTTGGGTATATTATATCATTATTCATTAAAATATATGTCGGTCTG
The DNA here is from genome assembly GCA_026776725.1 of Gnathonemus echidnorhynchus. NCBI lineage: Eukaryota > Metazoa > Chordata > Actinopteri > Osteoglossiformes > Mormyridae > Gnathonemus > Gnathonemus echidnorhynchus. The sequence continues at coordinate 73,298 of JAODJU010000119.1, forward strand.
CATGCATACAGTAAATAACTCTTATCATGCATTACATAAATAGTTTAATGTTTTATGAATAAACTCGAGAATTATTATTTATGTAGCCCTTATGGGTTAAAGTCACAAATGGACATGAGGATCAGTACCAAACAAAAGCTTCCATTAACCTTGGGGCTCCCATCGCAAGAAAGCACACGGTTTAATATTTATTTTAGTAAACATGGTACCCTAATATTACAAACACTGGCATGCCGACTTGTAGTTCTTGTAGCTCTCGCCGATATACAACAGCTAAGTAAAGCAGAGTATTAAGTATTGTTTTAGGGATTATGTCAGATGTTGGTTTTCCGAACGATAAACAGTTTAGTTTGGTCCAGCTGAAATGTAAACAGTATAAAAATGGGATTAAAAAAATTTAAACAGTCACAAGAGACCTTACACAGGCAGGTAGACACAAATACGACTATTTCTCCAAACTGCGTTTCTTCGATTTGCACATTTCTTTACAGAAGATTAAATTAGTAGTAGTAATTTCCACAATGTGCTGCCAGTCTTTATTTACATTGTCTACCTGGTGCAAACTAACGCAGAAAACCTTAATGGTCCCTGCTTAACTTCAAATTGTTTCACTCTTGGATGACGTGTGAAATAATCTTCTAAACATTTACAAAGATAACGCGCAAATGGGTTTCATGGCCCAATGCGGGATAGGAGCCATCTGTCACACCAAAAACACATTCTAAACAAATACTTCATTGTAGCTGGTAATCAATGTTACAATGTTACGATGTCACAATACTAACTGGTCCAAAATCATATATGAGGAGGCATGACAAATTATTGCTTAGTGCTGCAGCCTCACACCTCCAAGGGAGTGGGTTCAGGTCCTGTATCTGTGGGCATGAAGTCTGCGCTCCTTCCATTGTTCATGCAGGTTTCCTCCAACACACATGCAGTGTACGTGGTATTGAAGATGAATGCGCATATATACTCAGTGGCCAGTGTATTAGGTACATCAGGTCATTTACACAAACAGCCAATCACGAGTGAATCATGTAAATAGCAGACAAACCAGCCCAGTTCCTCTCCTATACCCTAGTGCACAGGAAAGATCTTTCTCGTAAAGTAACAGAAGGTCATCGTCATGTAGTAATTGAGCCTTAATCATATTATTTCTTTCTTCTGGTCACAGTGATGATGAGCAACATCGAGGAGCTTTAGAAGATGGTCTGGAAACTTGACATCCACCGCTGGCATGAGGAAAGCATTACCATGTCTACCCCAAAAGGAGAAATTCATGTAGAGCCTCCAGGCTCCAACACACATGTACCCATACACAGAGACAGGCAGAGAATAACGGCGTGTCAGCAACAACGGGGCTGAAAAGCAGGTTTCTACCCTTTTCGTGAAACTCGCGGTCTCTCGTGCTAAAACAATAGCAGGAAAGCATGGATACACGCAATGCACTGCTGGTGAGTCTGGGAAAGCTTCAAATTTGTCTTTGATTTCAAACCAATTAGCAATTTAGAAGATAAACAATCTTCATCACAAAAAATGGTATGTAATCTAAAACATCAGTGCTTAAATCCTTAGAGGTTACCAAATCCTTAGAGGTTACCAAATTTTTGTAATGAAAAATGTAAATCATCATGATCAAAGTTCAGACTCATACTATTCCTAAAATGCTGAGAAAATTACCAGCTCACTGTGGGCTTGTCGTCACTGAGTTCTACGCCAGTGGGAAGCAGCAAGCAACAAATGGTCTTTACTGGTGATCACCCGCACCAATTGGATAACGTCATACGCTATAATTGATCCACAATGACTTTGAATAATCTTCCAGTCCGTCAAAGTTTGAACCGTTCTATTGGTGAGATAAAGTCTTGCGCCTCATTCCTAACAGGCCACCATAAGAAGAGTTCACCGCCATGTCAACAGATTTTTATAAACTAGATTATTTTAATTTAATCTATGTGCTTTTCATATGGAGAAACCATTGTAATACTAATGAAATTTTCATCTTCTCAGGCTAAGGTTTCCATTCCTGGAGAAACAGGCTGTGGTCAGTCAATGGATTTAATTTCAAACTTTTTGCCAAGGTTAGTTCTAATTTGCCTGTAGGATTTATGCTCCTCTCTCCCAAATTACTGCACTATTAAGGGTTGTACCTGTAATGAGTGGGCAGAAGGCAGCACTGGCTAATCCTTAAGGCTCACCTTACAAACAGGGATATTTTCTTGTACCTCAAGGCTTACCCAACTGTATAAAACAGGAAAACAGGAAGGACATGCATTCTGGCTAGAAGGCCCTTTGTCAAAACTGAAGGCCCAGGGTCTAAAGATCATCTGTATTGAATCCATGATAATTCACAGAAGGGTGCTTGTCAATTGTGGGTTAACATAACTGCTTACGCACCCTATTGTTAACGTCAACATAAAAGCTACACATTTAATTACCTCCGTAAACAACAGCACAAGTTCTTCCCATCATCAGACAGATTTCCACAGGGATTTGTGAAATCAAAACTGTCAAAATGGCCAGGTCCATCTGTATCAGGCTGTAAGGCAACATTCATGAGTCCAAAGCCAAACAGTCCTTTTGACTGACACTTTAATTGCTGTTTGGACATAAGGAGAAACTGATATATTAATACATGAAGCAAGATTGTTTCAAAGATGCGGATTGTTAAATAAACTTTCCTTGGGACATTGAACAATTTCCAAAAAAAGCAGTCAAATAGATTCCAAAAGCTTTACTCCCATGCTTGTGAAAGTGAGTTCCATTGGATGACATGACCCACACGAGTCTAAATCTATGCAAGTTCTTAGCTACTTTTAAACCAGTAACTTAATCAACCATCTGATTTATCACTGTTCGATGAAATCAATGCAAATTCCAGAACAAAAGCTAAATCTTAGCGGCTGTCTGCAGGCCCAGCTGGGTCCCTGCGCAGGCATCCGGTCAATGCTGCAAGCACAATGGCCTTTTTGTTTGTTCATAAACTGTGCCACATATCTGCGTATTCTCAGGGCAGCCTCCTCACGGATGCATCCCATAACAGCCCGGACGCGCATGGTGTCCAGGTTCATATTCCGCTTCCCTCAAACTACACCCACATTGTCCAGCAGTTGCTCATTACCCACAATATTACCGATAATTGATCTTGGAGGTATTTTTAAGCCAACGATTAAACAGACTGGAATAAGCTTTTACTGTGGCTCACTTACCAGCCCTTGGCAAGGAGAGGGAATTAATCACATTTCAAGAGTCTCTTGAAACCTGTTGACCAGCTCTCATACTCTCATTTAAAAGGTTTAAAAGGTTCATAATCCCAGGCAATATCATGGGATATTCTTCAATGAGTTTTGAACGTTTTATTGATGGGAAGAATCAAGAAATGGCTTGGTTTACTTACAATACTGAGACAAGCCTCAGTTTTTCATGTATGAAAAATTGTATATATTCTGCAACTATGTGAAAACAACACCATTTATTCGTTTTCAGGTTTCAAGCCATTGCCAGCTTAACACACACCAAACATATGCAAGCAATTCAGCTTGTCCTAAGTGATCAGTCAGCATCCTTAATATCTGATTTCTCGCCCTTGAAATGAGTTATATGGCATGACCCTATACTAGCTTTCCAGTAAGATGGTTTAACTAAAAAAAAAAACATTTTCCTAATAGCAACATAGAGAGTTTTACTAGTTTTCCATGTGGCTCCATCCAGGAAGACAAGAAAACAACAGCAAACACGTCCATGATTTAACAAAATCCAGCTACAGCATTAGCGACAAAGAAGCTACCAGTCTTGCGTCGTCTGTATTATGTACAGCTTAATCAAAAGCACAAGTTCTTAATAGTCTTCCTCCAATGGGTTTCATGCCCCAGTTCACCTCTGGCACGCTGCCGTCTTGAGCGTTACTCACTTTTTCCAAGCTGATACACGACGTGTTCCTGAGAACTCTATGAGTGTAACAGTAACGTAATTCTTTACGTCCCAAGTCTTGGTCCTAAGTTTGCTGACAACAGAGTGGAAATGAGTCTACTGGAATGGCCAGTCCAAGCCTCCGTTTCCTACTGCAGCCCAAGCCCCTCCGTGGTCCAGCTAAACGGCACATGTGCTCCTCATTAGTTTGAATTACACTCACGGTTTCTGCCAGCAGAGGTATGTTCAAAGCCACCTACAGGAGCATGTCAGGAACCAAGGACCTCTTGGCTAAATATCAGATGAAAAATACTAGTAAATAATGCTACAAATAAAGAGTATGTTGGGTCTCTACATGCTCCTAATCCCACAAGACTCCAGCTAAACTTTCAGAGCATATTTTGCATGTGCATTTTATGGTATTGGACTCTATGGGCTCAAACACTGTGTTTACACGTAGAAGGCCACTGGTTTGTGCCCTTTGGTCAGCAGAGTGATTTCATCATTTGAGCTCTTGAACAAGGCCCTTAACCCTAAATGCTGCAAGGATAGGTTGTCCCTGCTTACTAAACTGTAAATTTCCTTGCATATAAATGCCTAACGTACTATATACAGGTACCTTACATTATGCATGCCAGCCACCTGCTCAAACATATGACAGACTTAATACTTTGAGTAATGTGACAGTAATTGATAATCTGACAACATAAGCAGTCATGTGGATACTAATTACTTTATGAAGAATTTGAATTCATAAAGAAATTCAGAGTGCCAGACTGGTTAGTCATAAAAGTCATTAAATTCTTCCCAGTAATTCATCAGTAGTCCCCAAAAGAAACTAATCATTTTTAAAAAATCTTTCTTCACTGCCCGTTTTGTTAGGCTTTTCCCTGTGTTAGTAACCAGGTTGTGATTCACAGCCTCCTCATCCCAACCCATTTGCCCTCACAGCCTTTCGTTGCTGGTCTGCTCCAAAATAATGGGGATGTTCTGCTCTAGAAACATTACAGTGTCACAAATGGATTTTTGGAGAAGAGGGGGAAGGGATGAAGAGTCTAACTACATGTACTTATTTGTTACACCTATCCCTAGTGGCCCCAGAGGTAACTTGAACACCCAGCAATAGAGTGTAGAGTTCAGTGCCTGACTATTCAGTCCTGCCAAACTGGCCCTTCTACGTTTATTAAATATCTGGATTTTTAGCTGTCCTAAAAAGGGGAACCAGTTGAATACCAGCCTGATTCTGAGTTTGGGTCTGTTTCTGATCTGGCTGTGCCACGTGGTTTGGTTTAGTTTGTCCTTGCAGGTACTCCAGAGAGTACATACTGTATGCTTACCCGCATGGTGTCTGATCCTATCACCAACAGCAAACCCTAAAAAGCTAATCTCCTGACATTGCGGTAGAAGTGTGTTTTATGAATGGAGGGTATTATTGGCAGGTAGCAGAAACGGCTTAACCACACTGCACCTCCATTGCAACAATGACCCTCGAGTGTTCCACAGGGATCAAAGCCCAGGACTCGTCCATGGGTATCGCTTTCTGTAGCTAAAGATCTTTCATCCGACATACACTGTGAAGAATGTGAACGTACGTCAGCATCCCATAAATCCAAAAACATCCAGGCCTTCTTGGGGAGGACACTGGGGTACATGTGAAATGAATGAAAATTGCATCACACCACTGAGTTCTTAAGTTCTGTGTTTTGAACCTCCCTGTAACACTATACTGGGTAAGAGGCTGAAAAATGGATGGATGGATGAATGGATGGATAGATGGATGGATGGATGGATGGATGGATGGATGGATGGATGGATGGATGGAGCCTGAGCTGATTATTAGGAACCGATTCACGCATATTTGGTGTCACCGGGTTTCTGTAAAGACAGACTGATTCTTGAGGAAGTGAGATGGAATTAATAAACAGGAATAATAATTAATAACAGGAATATATTACAATGTGAATGTTCTGATTCAAATATGCCATACATTGTGCAACCAGAGTTGTGCTGTATGCTTTCAGACAAACACTGAATACACAAACACTAATGAGATTAGACAGGGAATGACATTACTGGGCAACACGTCTATTTTCAATATGCTCTGCCTCTGTTCTCAGTTAAACTAAACTTCACCTCTCCAATTCAATGTACGTGATGCCTGGAAACAGTCGATTAATCTGATCACAAACAGATACACGTGAAATGTATTCATTTGTTCATCAACTTATTTCAGTCTTGCAGTTCAAGCTGCAAAAAATTAACAATCATACAACATTTAGCCCAGGCAAATAAACACCCGCCATTGTCAAAAAGCACAGAGGACTTCAGAATTTGTCTGAACACGGTGGGCGGTTTGAACTAGATGACTGGGGTAGATTTATAAAAAACAGGCCAGGGATTCAGAAAGAACAATCCACAGACTGTGGCTACTTTCACAGATGCGAAAGAAAACACCAGACTGCTTTTAAATTACACTCAGGCCGGACTGATTTAAACAGACCAGAATCAGCATAGACCACCGGCTACTTGGAAGCGCCGAAGAAGATGTTCTGCATGGTTCCTTGAGAATAACTCACCAGAGAGTGACTGCAGCTACCCTAATGAAAAATACAAAATATATTATATAAAATATCCCAGCCCCAGTGCTCACAGTCCCTTAATACTGTGAACCAACACATCCGCTCTCTTAAATCACACAGATGAGACCGGCAGGGTAGGGGGGGAATGTTCCTCTCCTGAAATAAGACCGCAGGAATATCTTCCAACAGCCACCCGTCATGACAGAGAAAGTCATTCACAAAGCTGGACGCCAGTGATGCTGGGCCAGTATCAAGTGGCCTCAGCATTTCAGTCAGCTCAGAGGGAGCACCAAAAAGGCATTCCTGCCCCCTCCGATTAAGGTGGATCTGATGACAGGCCAAGGGAGCGATGGGTACATTTGGGTACGAGGGGGCACTGCCCCGGAAAGCCTGTCGCTTGGGGACAGAACCAAGACTAGATCGGCAGGAAGGAAATCAGTGCGTCAGTGCAAGAGGGGGGAGCTGGCTCAAAAACGAAAGGAGGGACAAATATTTCCGTAAAATGACAACAATGTCTAGAATGTAGGATCCCTTCCCGAAGTCATTACAGGACCTGCGTGTCATCAGTCACATAGGATAGGTCACATCTGTCCTTCCTCAACATCCTCCCAAGCTGTGATGAAATCTCAGGTTCACCAACTATCATCTGTCAAGCAGATGTCTTAATGTATATCATGCACCAGGTTATTAAAAAAAAAAAAAAAAACCTCAGCTACATATACGATGTTGTCGTTGTTACTATTAATTAAACGGAAGCTGTATCACTTTACATCCTGCTCTCAAACATCTATAGCAGTCCACGGGAAGTCAGATCAAATCAACATATTGGAAGCTGCTGAAAAGAAATACCTAAAAAATCCTCCCATAGAGCATCAAAAGCCTCTAGTGCATCACAATGTGGAGAACGTGCTGCGGTTCAACAGCCTGGTATCTGTTTAATAACTCAATTACTCTGCAGCCAAACTGAAACGGTCCAAGGCAATAAGAACGAAAGGATAATAAGCCAGACTCGTGGCAGGGATGCGTAACGGAATTACGAGTGGGGTGTTCCAACATTTTTTAATTACAGATACTGTGGGCACAGTGGGTGTGCTTAACTTCTCACACAGCTAGGAGATAAGGAGGCGTGAGTGTGGTCATTTTTGTTTCCAGCCCTTTCCGTCTGTCTACATCAAGCACTACAGTATACCAAGTTCCTAAAGTAACCGTATTTCAGTCGTTTATCCAAATTTGATGGGCAGAAAATTACTCTAAACCTGAGTTCAACTTATTTCTGTGTTTCGTCCTAAAAATCACGGTAAGTGGTGAGGTCACGGGGTCAGAGCGTGGTCAGAGCGCAGTCAGAATGCGGGTTGGGGGCATTTCCCGCCCTACCTCTCTCGCAGTGGGGTCCCGTGAAGCCGTACACGCAGGCACAGCGGTTTGGCCCGACACAGCGGCCGCCATTCTGACAGGCCGCCTCGCACACAGCTGCAAAGAAAGAGGACAGCCAATCAGGGCCGGCAGTGAGGTCCACCTCACCGCTATCAGCATCACGGCTCCTGAAGTATTCCCCGTGTGACGAGCCCAATGTAGATGAAAGGAACCGTCGATAAGCTAATTAAAACAAGCCGAGGGAGTGGAAAACTTAACGAGATTCTGGCTTTGGGCGACACCATGTGGAGGCCCACCATGCTGAACGGGGCATCTTCCAGCTGGTCAGGCAACCACACCATGTTTCCATACTGTGGTCGCCACCCCTTCAAAGCACCCCGGCCTTGAGTTTCCCCTGAGTCCCTTAGCAAACTTCCCCCTGCCCCGTTCCCGCCACCATCAAAGCAGGACTCAAATTCTTCTCAGCATGTGGCTTTAATGCCTGCTGGGCTCAGGTACAGCACCACCAATGTCTCCTGCAGGCACTAAGATGACCATCCCTCCACTGACCAAATGGTTTCCAAACTCAGCTCTTTACCCTTACAGGCCACATTAGAGCAGATTGCAACTTCCAGAGAGTGGCTCTTCCTGTGTCTGGAAAGCAAAATCCATCCATCCATTTTCCAACCCGCTTATCCTACTGGGTCGCGGGGGGTCCAGAGCCTATCCCGGAAGCAATGGGCACGAGGCAGGGAACAACCCTGGACGGGGGGCCAGCCTATCGCAGGGCACAATCACACACCATTCACTCACACATGCACACCTACGGGCAATTTAGGAACTCCAATCAGCCTCAGCATGCCTTTGGACTGTGGGGGGAAACCGGAGTACCCAGAGGAAACCCCACGACGACACGGGGAGAATATGCAAACTCCACACACATGTGACCCAGGCGGAGACTCAAACCTGGGTCCCAGAAGTGTGAGGCCACAGTGCTAACCACTGCACCACCATGCCGCCCCGGAAAGCAAAATACATCATGGAATTCCAATTAATGGACGTTGTGAATGGGGAGGCATGGTGTGAGAGTGGTTAGCACAGTCACATCACACCTCTGGGACCTGGGTTGAAGTCCCCGCCATGGTTCCTTGTGTGTTGCGTTTGCATGTTCTCCCATGTTGTTGTGGGTTTTTTTGGGGTACTCCTGTCCCCCCCACCACAGTCCAGAAAAATGCTGAGGTTAACTGGAGTAACCAAATTGCCTGTGTCTGTGTGTGTTTGTGTGTGTGTGTTTGTGTGTGTGTGTGTGTGCCCTGCGATTGGTTTGGTGCCCCATCCTAGGTTGTTCCCTGCCTTGCACCCATAGGCTCTTGCACCCATGGGTTCTATCCCTGAATAGGAAAAGTGATCATAGAAAATAGATGGATGGAGTTTATGAAGATCCTCAGTCAAAAAGGAATTTCCCCAGAGAGATACAAACCATAGATAAACCCAGGACCACCAACATGGACATCACCAAGATGGAGAGAGTTTAGGTACCTACAAAGCTCTCATTACTACAGGGTTATTCATCATCATGTTCCTGGAGAGCCAGACAGGAACTCAGGTGAGCCAGTGTCAGCTTTCAGACCCTGCCATGCCAAGACAGGGCAACCAGGTTACGCACTCGAAGAGGCAGCGGCGAGGCTGACTCACACTGGGCGCAGAAGGTTCCGGTGTAGCCCTTCAGACACTGGCAACGATCCTCAGCGCAGATTCCCCCGTTCCTGCACTGGACTTTACACTGCAGGCCTGTGGGGCACATTCACACACAGAGAGCGGCTGTAACACCAAGATAAACCGCCTTCACTAACCATCATCTGTCTGACTCTGATAAAAGCATTTCACTCATCAGAATGGCGGCATCAGGACACAACAATAGGGATATACAAATTGATACTGAAATATTGATTCTTTGTAACTGGATGGTTTCATATTAAAAACTGCTTAACAGAAAAGTATCGACTTTACCTAGTCATTTACATATCCACATTACTGCAGGGAGCAGGACATGAACTGCTACCTCCATCCATGCGGGGGGAGAAACTG
>JAODJU010000119.1:91801-133384 GCA_026776725.1 Gnathonemus echidnorhynchus
AAGAAGGACATTGCTGCCTTGGAAAGGGTGCAACGTAGGGCTACAAGAATGATTCCTGGTCTTAGAGGAATGTCTTAAGAGAGGTGAGCTGAACTGAATCTGTACAATCTAAGACAATAAGTGGAGAACCTATAGTCGTCAAGCAGAAGAAAATACTTGAAATGTTGTTGTAAACCAATTATAAAAGTCATTTTTAATTATTTTTTCTGGGTCGCTCTGTCGGCTCAGGCGAGTTTCATGTCACACAGTTACTGCTTGGCTAAATGAAGAGGATAATGACAGAGGCGAAGAGCGAAATCCCATAGAGGTATGGCCTTGTAATGCCTTGCAGATGTGGGTACGATTCACGGATGCTGCCTGCGGGACATCCCATTGTATTCTTCGGAGAGAAAAAACAGCACATATGCAAATAGATTGTGCTAAATGTGTTTTCAATATGCTTAACACACGCACATGCATACATACGATAGGTGATCAAATCTTTGCGGTCCATATATACGTTTTAGGACTTTTAACGATTTAGGACTTTTATCCCCCAAAAGAGAGGGACTGTCTAATTTTAGGTTAGCGAAAAAAACTAGTGAACTGTAATTTTTTTTTTGGCAGTATAGGGTGGATTTCAGTAGCACAGTTTAAAATGTAACTTTTGATATAAATTAGGAACAAACAATTGCATTTGAGTATTTTCCAGTAACTCACAGGCTAATATAGGGCCGAGCTGTACTGATCAAAAAGACCGAGCAAATTTGCTGGAGCCCCTCTCTCAGCTGTGGCTTGGTGTCGAGCATAACGGGAGAGGTTTCTTGGGACAGATACCGTACCTTCGCACTCAGTCTCCATGCAAATTCCTTCATCCTTTGCATTTGCAGATGAACAGAAATTCATACAAAACAGAGAAGGGGTGCCGACGACCCCGTAGGTGAGCTGTGTGTGAAAGAATCATCCCTGATCCCTTTGGGATGAGTAGCTCCAGCGAGCCACGGAGGTCTGGATTTGGTTTTGAGAAGTCAGGATCACTGAAGTCCCAAAGTAGTAATTCTTTGGCAAGGATATGTGATCTTCATTCATGCAGAAGGGCATCACTTAATATCAGCTCCTCCAGCTTGGCACCACATATCAAGGGAAAAAAATGTTTGCACAACATCCATCCTCTCTGTAGGAGATAAAACAATTCCTCAGTTGTACATCCTGATAATAGAAAATATATTGTTTCACTGGCCCCTGGTGGATTTCATAATCATTGGATGAGATTTCGTTAGGACTTTATTTAAAAAATCAATTGTACCCCCCCCCCCCCCCACCCCACACACACACAAACACACACACACACACATATATATATATATCAATGGTTTTGAAGCTCACCAGAGGTGAAGTATGATACCTGAAGCCCCAAAAATTTCCAGTACAGAGTATATTCCACCAAGAGAAGATTTGCAAACTGTAATTATATTTCATGGAACTTCTGCAGTGTTACTGTAATTGCTTTTGACTCAGGCCTCTGGGGAGCATATCTGTCTGGTAACTTACTGACTGGAGCCAACAGAACGCACTCAGCAGACTACAGTCTGTAAATTTGGAGCCACTGACTGTTGCAAATGCTAATGCAGGAGGCGAGCATGAGATATGAATGACACTCAAGGGGGTCTGCAAACAGACCATGACTGCTAGACTGCTGCGGCGGCCCACCTCGGCTGAAGATTCTGATCATCCCTATTACACCTATACCCTCAAGGGACCTCAGAAGACGGCTAAACATTGTGAAAATCATTGTCGTCGTCATACGCAAACACAGTGTCAAAGTGGCCATTCTGTGGATTTAAATAAACGAGTAAAAAATACTATAAAAAATAGTGTTAACCTAATGCGGCCAACGCTGTCTATGACGGAAGGGAACGGACTTCTTCAAATGTTAATAGCACGTGGTGCAGGGTGCCTTGACCAGGGAACTTGGGTGTATGCAGAACCAAACTCCCATGATCCTCTAGTGCTCTGTGAAGGTCATGTGAGTCTATAAGAAAATGGTGACTGAGGTGAAATGCAAGTGCTGTTCACCCAAGTAAACAACTACATTTATGTTACGACTTACAGGGTCACAATAAACCTGTGAACAATAAACATTTTTAGTGAACACATTTATGTAAGTAAACTAAGAGTGTTTTCTTTCGTTCTGGTTTTCAAAAAAGATCACAGCAGTAAAATGAAACATTAAGCTTAGTGACCAAGTAAAACAGGAACAACATGTTTCACAATTCTGTTTTGAGACATGGTATTAGATAAATGGGTCACAAATGGCTTGTATTTAAAAAGAAAACTCCACGGCACAACACACTGGTGTTTGAAGTGGGTGCCCTAAAACACAGGTGAGATGTCAGACAATGCTTTTTAACCCTTTGGCCTCTGCACACTTCCCGGTTTGACTCGTTCCAAAGACGACCAATGAATGAAAAATGGAATTTTTCCATTATGATCTTTTTCTGGTTGGGAAGATCTGGCACATTACTCCAAACTGAGAAGCTATGAAGGAGACATAATTAAACTTCATCAAGACAGTGGTCAAGAAATTCATAATCGCACAACTTGTACTATCCTTTATTTAGCAAAATACAGATGGAAAATGCGTAACCGAGTTTACAAAATTTAGATGAATTACAACTACTTCAACAGTCATTTAAATACTTGCAAGTAGGGTGAATGGTAACATACTAAAGAGTTAAAATATAAGATTTTTACTTGAGCCTAAAGCAGATGCACATGCAGCCCCAGGAAAAAAAAACTCAGACAAATCATCCAGCAAACGAATTCCAGCTCGGCGTTCGCTGCTAAGCTACGCTGCTAAGTTACACGTCACGCGGAAGATTTGATGGAATGTAGTGAAATGCTTCTCCAGTTGACGCATTTCGCATGTGTGTGTATAGTATATATCTTATCTATATGTGAACACACCTCAACAAAAACCCTTAAAAATCTGCTGGAAGAGACGTCTGCCTCTCTGAGTTACAAAGGTTCCCGAATTACATGTGATCTGTCATCTTTCGCCGAAATGAGATGGACAAACACCATTCCGTTCATCTGCAGCACAAGTTGAGACTGTCAGCAACAATATAATTATAAACCATAAAAAAGTGAAAAAAAAAACACCTAAAAAGTGCTAGAGCAACTCAAATGCATGCTGGGATAAATCCATTAAAAAAGATAAACAATCCCTATGAGCTAATTTTATTTACTTGCAAAGTCATTCAGTTGCTAAGTTTAAAACCTGTTCCCATCATTATATTTTTGAATTTATATAAGACAATGTCTTATATAATTATTATCGAAATCAATTATAAGTTGAGACAATTACTCATTTATGAATGGATCCCTGTTTTTTTAGCTATATTCTTTTACAGCTTGTTTTACAGTCTTATTTCTCCACTTATGATGCTGTCATACACAGTCTCAGTGAGAGGAATATAATCTTTTTTGGACGTGTCCAGGAAATACAGGGGTGTCTGAACGATGGATGGAGAAAACCCCTCTTGGACCAGTTTTGCTTTCTGTTGTTTAAATGTTTCCGTCACGTCCAGGGATACCTGAGGAAGAGGGGGAAGACAGGGACAACGTTTTAATGTTTCCCATCAAAAAAGTCAGAAAAATATGAGCTAATAGTACAGCACCCCCTGCTAATAGACTTTGGTTCAGCACTGGAGATAAATACTCTTAATCTCACACTCTATGAACATCGACCAAGAACATCAGTCTTTATTTTGAAGATTAAAACACAGCTCAGGCAGGCTGCTATTAGTTCACGCGGGTCAGGACACAGAGCTGAGAAACCTGGGTTGCGTGCCTGTTACCATTAACCACACAGACCCCTAACGACTCTGAAACGCCAAGGCAGACATCTGGCCCGAATCACCCCAGTTTTCGTCAAGCTCCTTCCTAAATAGAAGCGCGAATCCTTGGCGAGCGAGAAGCACTGACGTTCCTCTCTCAGTAGTTGACGCTCCAGCCGGCATTAGCCTAGTCTCCCTTATTTTGTCCGCTACAACTGCAACGAGGGTTGCACAGATGTCTCCCAGATGTTTGGGGGAGAAGAAAAGATGAGTCGAATGTTTGCGATCTGATGGAATATACGGCCATGGTTTAGTAGGGGAGCTGGAATGATGTACCTATTCTACCAGACTGGCACAAAAATAGCACTGTGAAACTCATCTCTGTCTATTGAAAAATAATGTGTTTGGTACATACAGCATAACCAATCACTATATTGCTATGTGAATAGATACTATGGATCAGCAGAAAGGGTTCATCAAAGACCATAGTGTGGTTTGATGTTTGGCCTTCCATTAGGAGTCTTGAGTTATGAAGAGGCAACATTTCTCTAAAAGTATCTTTTTCTCCAGCAGAGAAATAGCCTCATTTACGTTTTATGGGATTATGACGCCCCCCTATGACACGCTTACCTGAACCCGCAGAAACCGTGGCCAGGCGTATGCCGGCAGCCTTTCCGACAAGTGGTTGTATAGCTTCTTTCCATCCAGTGATTGGTCGGATTTTAAGACGACTGCCACCATTCCGGCTCTGCCTTCGTACCCTGGGCCCCAGGAAAGAACATCGTAACAGGTTTTGCTTGGCTCAAGCTATACCGCGTAATCCTGCTAGCTATAGCTAACCGGCTAAAAGGGAACAATTTTATTATGTCTGATTTAGCGTAAAATCGTGTAAGGCAAGTGCTGATCTTCCATGTGAAATGTCGTATAGCCCCTACAGCCATTTTAAATGCTTTCAGGGCCTAGTGGAGAACCTGCCATCTAAGCATTAACCTGTACTAGGTACTGCTAGCCCCCTTGTGAGATGCCCCGTAGCAAACAGCCTTTATCGTGGCTCGTTTCGAAGCAGGGTGAATCTAAAAAGCATGGACAGGCAGATGTTACAGTTACCAGAATACAAAACACAATGGCAACCAATACAAGCAATGAAAGGGAAAAACACAGACTTTATAATTAACACTTCTGTGGTTTATTCTCTGGCTAAAAAGTTCCTTTAATCCATTGCTATAACATGGGTCTCCACTGAATGATGAAATTCGTAATGACTTTTGTCACCTGGAATAGTCACGCCGTACACGTTTGCTTCCTGCAAGAAATCCACATCACCCAGGACCTCCGACACCTCTGTTGTAGCTACGTTCTCTCCCTTCCACCTGAAAGCAAAGTAAAACAACCATCAGTATATCCATCCATCCATTCATCTGCTTATCTATATAATTTTTCTTCTTAGCAGTTGCTGTTATCCTAAGGGACACAGAAAGCTAAAGCATTTTCCCATTTTACAGCATGATCTTTTACAGCTATATAGTATTTTTGAGGCATTTATGTCATATTTGTGTACAATAGGAGATCCCTCAAATCGAATCTGACAGTCTCTGGGATTAGCATTAAATAAAACAGTATATTTTTTGTATCATATTTCATTTCCCGAATGAGGTAATGACTTTTGAATATCTTCTCTCCATTTTGTACTTGAATAGCTTGTGTGGTCCAGTCACGAATGGGTTTTTCAAAGCTTCGTTGGAGCGGAGAACGTACATCACCAAGACCGCGGAGGGAGGCCGGTTTTCCCATTCCCGACTGTGTTTCTCAGAACAGGTCACAAACTGAACACTAGATGGCACTACTGGTTTGCATATGAAACGAGAGACTGGGCAAGAAACTGCAATAAACTCTGTTAAGTATAATCACATTGACAGCAGGCAGGTAGGTCATTACCTGCCCGTTTCTTAAATACAGCAACATTTTGAGGGTGTTGGGTAGATATTAAGGATACAGGACTCACATGTCTGAACATTTTGGATGTCACGAGATAGTTACGTACGTGTTCAAAGATCAACCCTTGGTTTGGGAGCTGGATTGTGCAAACGGATACTGTGCCGAACGTGGAGCTATTCAGCAGGACACCAGCCGCTCAGACGAGCATAAAAAGCAAACGCCTGGTCGTCAGGGAAACACTGAACCCTCAGAGTCCACTGGGTTTACTGATGAAGGAACTGGAACTGTGAATGAAGGGATGTAGGCAGGGAAGGTTCTAAGGTTTGAGGAGATCTGAGGCTTAGCCCAGAACCCTGCCGATGAGTCAGAATTCAAGATTCAAAAAGGATAAAATTTAGTCTGTCTTTTCTGTTCAAAATACATTAGTTCCGTCTCCATTGTGGCTGTGAATCTATACAAAAAAACCACATTATAGATTAAACATATAACAAAAAAAATATTCACAGCTTAAGACTCTTAAGCCCAAACCTGGTGCTGCCATTGTATGTATGTCCCTGTACAGAAGTAAGGGATACGTCACCGAAGGCCGTGACACTCATAATCAGCTGATAGCATTAGATTTTATATTCATTTTCATTCATGCAGATTTGGATGCTGTACCCATAATCGGAAGCTTACTGGTTCAAATCCCAGCATCGAAAGAGTGCTTTCACTGTATTTCCACTGTTTGACCCAGTTATTTCTACAAGAAAGGGTGCTGCTTTGGATAAAAGTGTCTGATAAATAAATAAAAATGCAAAGCATTACAGTAACCCCGTCACATGAGCAAGGGTTAGGGGTGGAAGATCCCCGCAAACGTGACACTTCAGGAATCATACTTGGCCCCCCAACTTCAAACCATAACAGTCTGCTAGCCTGAACAATAACATGTCTGTTACCAATTTCTAAACAAACAGTACTGTACTGTACACTTTGCATGTTAAATTGCATTCTCATTTCCTATCTAGACCTTTTTGTATAATATACAAACATCTAAGCTATGCTCTTGTATGTACAAAGTTACTACTGTATGCACTGGGAGCACTACGTTTTGGAACCATTATTAAAAATGCTAAATTAATGGCACTGAAAAGTTTGAGTTACTGCGAGATTCCCCAGTGACAAAGGCAACTAACGCGTGAGGGCGGCTAACTGACAAGACAAAAATGCACGGTTTGTTCAAGCCAAACCATTTAATATTAAAGATATAGGCCTAGTATACACTTACACTAAAAAATATGTATCACATACTGTACATATATCATGTGATTTTATGTGATCCAAATCATTTTCAGTATTATTTTTGGCATAAGCGTCGTCTGCGAGTTTCTGCGCTTTCAATAAGCGCCAAACGTATTCCCGTTTAATTGTCCACAGCCAACTTGCAAAACCAAAACCACAATATTGAGTTTGCGAATGTGAAGGGGTTACTGTCCTCCCTTGCTTCTAGGTCTTTTGAATCGTTATTTTTGTATTTTAAGGCTCACTGTAATTTAAACCCTTAAAAGAGAAGCAATCTCAAGGGAATACATACGTCTTATTTCAGTATTGTCTGGCAGGGACTTGGGAGCAAGCAAAAACATGGAGCGACTGGGGCTCCCTGAGTACCAGACTGAGAAACACTGTTGCATTTCATCAGATTCTATCCAGAAACACTTCAAGAGCCACCTGTTCCCTGAATGTTCTTAATACTTCACTTTCTGCTGATTTGAATAGTTGTCTTCTTAGATTCTTGTTTTCTTCATACGTCGTTGTGTAGTTCCTACTCCAGTACTGCTTACACTTGTACCTGGACGTTCACTAGGCGCTCAGCCTAGTTGCACTTATATCTAGTCGGCTCCTTGATGGCACACGTTTGTGCTATTCACCTCAATTGCACGGTGCTTTGGACCTAAGCGTGTACTAAACAAAAATAAATTAAAATGTAAAGTGTATTTCGTCCTGCGTTTAACTCAATGTTACAAACACCTGGTGGGAAAATATGGCGAGTTGAGCCGTGCGTCTTCCAAGGGCCACAGTGTGGTGCTACAAAGCAGTAATGAAGTACTTACTGCCTGCACACTGTCTGTATTATGACCCTGGCCACTGTCAGACATCTCCCTGGGCACAAGCGTTTGACCTGCTGGCACGCCCTCAATGGGAAGCCCCATTGGCTACGCTCTCCTCCGTGGCAACGGCTTTCAGTCGCGCTCGGCCTTTCCCGCTCGGCCCTCGCATACATGTGTCCGGCTCCGCCGTGAGCACATTAGCTCGCCATTGAAGCGCCTGCATTGTCACTGACAGGCCGTCACCGGAGCAGGTCCCGCGTCACCCGGGCTGCTGTGAATGGGAAATGCTCTCCTTTCTTCCCACGGAGGCTTTCACAAATACCCTCCCCCCTCGACCCCCCCCCCGGTCTGAATGGGTCCCAGCTTCTGCTCCAACAAAAAGGTGGCTCACACACTGTGGTGGGGATAAGGGACCGGTGTTCCCCTCCAGACTTTACTGGACCTCGCCAGCGGCTGCAAGCACACTGATTGGAAGACCAGAGGCAAGGAGCATGAAAATGAACCATCGCAGAAATTTATTCCCACTGCAGAATTGGTCTGTAAGCAGCACGTGGAGATAAAGAACATTCATGGAAGCCTTTCCCCTAAAAACTCAATAAATATCAGCCGAGTAGAGGAGACTGGGGACAGTTTGAATCAAATCTGGCACCTATTTACTCATTAATCTGTGTGCTTTTGGTGTCCTGTGTTTCATAAGCATCAGAGTTGTTGCTAGGGGCCTTAAGCAAGTGGAAGTGGAGGCACTTATAACTGGGGATAAGTCTGTTCAAAAACTGACCCTGTTCAACAACTGTCTCCCCAATCCTATACACTTTTCTTTCACAAAAGTTGAAAAAACAAAGGAGGGTTATATAAGCTTGACTGCGGTACCTGAAGGTGTCTCCTATCCGATCCTGGAAATACACGAAATCCCAGTGGTCCTGGACCATGAGGTCCCCGGTGTTGAAGTAGAGGTCACCCTCCTGGAAGACATGCCGGAGTCGCTTCTTCTCTGACTGCGTCTCGTTCCCCGCGTAGCCCAGGAAGGGGTTGGTGGCCGACAAGGGGGCGACCAAGATGCCCGTCTCTCCTTCAAAACCCAACAGAACACCATTTTGGGGGGGCGCGGACAGAACCAAAAATGGCAGACATTGAAAAAAACGGATTCGAGTGTCATAGACCTAACCTTTATTAGCTCTCATGCAGCGCCCCACGTCCGTTCGGATCGGTTCGTACGTCAAAGGGTCATATTTCAGCAACTCAAAGGGCAAATTCCTCTGTAAAATAAATGTCAGAAATCCAAATTTCAGTGTATATTGCACAACACAGAATGAAATAAGATAGTAGGCTCTTTGGTGCTATGTGACATAATAATAAGACATTAAAGACAAGAACAAATAACATCTGTTTAAAAATTGTGCGATTAGAGTTCAAAGTAAGGTGCAGGAGACATTGATGCTCATGGAAGTTTTACTTACGCAAAAATGTTCTAAGGACAGAACGACAGATGATTGGTTGAGAGAGCTAACCAATTGGTTTATAGAGGAAGTAGGTCCAAGCAACTAGAGCAGGGGTGTCAAACTGCAGTCCTGGAGGGCCACAGCCCTGTGTAGCTTAGTTCTTTCCCTGTTCCACCACAAATGATTCAGCTCAACAGCTATGTGGTAATTAGCACAAGAAGTTGAATCAGGTGAGTTAAACGAGGGGAAACACAAAAATATGCAGGGCTCCAGCCCTCCAAGACTAGAGTCTGACACCTGTGAACTAGTGGATTCTTTGGTCCCGCCTCCTCTAGTTGCTTGAACACACCTCCACTACAATCTGATTGGTTAATTCTCTGACCCAATCATTTTTCATTCTGCCCTCAGAACATTTTTGTCTAAGTAAAACTCCCATGAACAACATTGTTGCTCGATTTCCTCTTGATCACTGGCATATCTCATTAACACTCTTGTGACATACATGTTTAATGGGATGACATCAAAAGCAAATAAAACAAGGGTTAACTGCTGATACCCTTTACTGGCAGTAGTGGCATATTTGATCAGCTGAAAAGGGTTCAAATCTAGCATTTCCAAACTGGTTATACGAAATGATGCTGTTTAGATGTTAAAACGCATCAATGTTGTAGTAAGATCTGACCTTGTTGAAGTATCCAGCGCGGCCGATGGGCCCGATCTCCCGGGTGTAGTTGACAAAGCCGATGCTGGTCTCGGTCAAGCCGTACGATTCGTAAATGCGAATCGTCCCATAACGCCTGGCAAACTCCCTCCAGACATCCGGCCGCAGTCCGCTGCCGATTGCGAGTCGCACGCTGTGAGCTGTCTCCTCGACACCCTACCAACAGGCCCACCCCCCGGATCCATGATTCACTGCAACTGTGAGACAACATGACTTGCCCCCCCCCCCCCGCCCAAGATTGACGTGATGATTCACACTAAAATCCAGTGAGACTAAGCGGTGAAAGAGGCTTGGCCTTTCTGCTGCAGTAGTGTTTACTGCCATTCACCAACAGTCACTACACTGGAAATTAAACAAATGCATTCATTATCTAGGGGATGCTAACGCAGCATGTTTTTCTGACCAGCTAGCTAGCGACAATCCTCTGACTTGACTCACTAGCTATTTATTTTATTTTTTAAACGTCTGGGGGGGGAAGGGGGGTTCTCGGAATTACTTTTTGAGTGGGACCCCAGAAACAACAAACCGACAAACTCACCCTTGCCTTTATTTATAATTAACTGTAACTGTAATAGTTATATTATACCAAACCACATGGTGGCGCTGTAACAAGTGGCCTTTATAAGACTAAAGCACAAGGGCACCATGTGGAAACCATCTGTAATCCCGCCATATTAAATTAATTGCGAGATTAAATAAACTACTCGATTTGCCAGGCTTTTCCAAAGCTGCCTCTCGCATGAGTGGCCACCATTATTCACTCTGAAAAAGGGCCATTAATGGCCCCTTAGAAGGTCTCACTGTTTATTTTTAACTGACAGCTCTTAATGACAGGGGGGCGGGCAGCTTCGCGCGTGGCGCCAACGCGAGGAGCCGACTTACCTTGGGCTGGGTAACGAGATAGCGACAGAGCTCCCCGATGTACTGAAACACAGTCACATGGTACTGCTGACAGTCCTTCCAAAACTGGCTTGCAGAGAACTTCTTTTTCAAAACACATGCAGCTCCTGAGGTAAAAACAAGGTTCTGGAATGAAATGGGCCAAATGCTGTTTGCCTGCACAATTGGTACAAAGACTAGATTTATTGGTGTTTGAAAAACTCCTGGCAATTGATGCACAGTATATGTGAGTCATGGGCATCCCTTTTCTTCTGGGTGGTGTGTGGCTTGTGAGTTATGACCCTGTGCCTGTGATCAGAAGGTTGCCTTTTCAAATCCCATTCTCAGCAGAGGGATTTCACACTGGGTAGGCCCGACCATGGGGGAGAGAAAGAGGAAGACAGTCAGGGGCTTGTGAGTGTGGATAATGGTAACTTTGGTCCAGAGAAGGAAGGTGTCCCATTTGGTAGAACTTTTCAAGGGTCCATCCATGTTGCTGTGCCACGCAGCTGTTGGGCCCTTCAGTGAGGCCCTTAACCCCAACTGCTCCAGACACTGGCAGACCCAGCTTTCTCAATTCTATGTTACTTTGGATAAAGGCGTCTGTTAATTAAGTAAATGTAAATCCCTCTCCTAGGTATGCTGTAGTTATAGGCTCTAGATCACCAGGATTATTCCCAGGGACCCTAATTTGGATGGCTGTCAGGTGGAAGGACATCTTAACCAGATCAAGCAAAAACAACACGAGCGGTGGGACGTGAGCTACTCGCACGACCGGCGTCTGTCTGCCGCCCCCTACCCAGCTCAATGCAGCCGCCGATTCCCAGCAGGGAGGCCGACATGTGGTACAGCGGGAGAGCGATGTACACATTGTCGCTCGCGACGGCCCCGCATATCTTCAGGAAGCACTGGCACATGACAGCTTTGAGGTGCCCGACACGGACGGCCTTGGGCAGGCCTGAAAGAAAGCGCAGGTATTTCAGAGTAAACAAAAGCCATCAGCATTTCTGTCCACAGTGTTAATTGGGGTTGTAAAATTCTGGGAATTTTCCTGTTAATTCCCATATAGTACTTTTGGAATATTTCAATTTCCAACTTGGAATATTTCCAAAATTCCCCAGCTCAACTTCCCATGGAATGGAAAGTTTCCGAAAAGATCCCAGAAATCTTCCACCCCTTTACAACCCTACTGTTCATACACTGTGGAGATACATGACACTCCAGTTATTGCACTACTTTTGATTTCCACCAATCGCTGTATGTTCTGTACAACACATCTACCAACATTTGTTAATTTATGGAACGTCGGTAATAAAATGTATTAAGTTCACCCTATCTGTAAATCCGTAAAAAAATGTACTAATGTACTCTGTGTAAAACCTACAAAAACATTATAAGACTTTGTGCATATCTGAATACCAAGAAAATATATTATGGCACATAAAATGTAGTTTAGACCACTGTATGTGTGCAGCACCTGCTAACCGTGAGCATTCCCTCTTTTCATTAAGTGAAGCGTATTCTATACGTCCATGTTGTCAGACTCGTCACGCGCAGTGCCGGTTGACCGCCGAAGGAAGTGCATAGTAAAAAATATGGTAACACTTTACTTGAAGAGGTACAAAAAATATAGTATTATGATTACTTATGTAGTAATTTACCACAAACTAAATCATTGTTGCATACTGATCTCACGTTCTTTCCTCGTAAACTAATTGTGACACGTTTTCTCAAGCAATTACTGTATTTGTTACTATCTCTGTTAATTCTGTGAGCCTTCGCGAACTACTGAATTAACTAACAAAAGAACTACTGAAGGAACAAGTAAGGAATAACATGAAAAACCGATCACATGTTCGTCTGTCATTAACGAACTGTGACACATCTTTTATCTCAAGTAGTTACTATATTTGTTACTATATCTGTTAATTATATAAACCTTTGTCACCAACTGAAGGAACTGGTGAAAGAACTACTAAGTAACTACTGAAGGAGCAAGTAATGAATAACACAAGTGAAATACTGAGCTCATATTTGTTCATCATTAATGAATCATGACATCTTTTATCTGAAGTAGCTACTATTTTTGTTGGTGATTTGTTCATCAGTAGTAACTGAGTTACTTTAAGTATTTGTGTCAAGTAAAGTGTTACCAAAAAACACACAGGAGTGAAGTGGAGAAAATGTAGTTAGACCATCCTCCTGTACAAGTTAGACATTGCTCAATTCAGCCAGTTTGGACGAAGGACACTGAGTTTATGAAGTGGATACGTATGGATAAAAACATCGGTAAAAATGCATTCTGCTTATGGTGCAGATAATCACTTCCTATTGCGTCCCCTAGCAAAGATGCACACAGCCACACCAGCAGCATAAAGCATAATACAATTGCAAAGAACACGGCAGTCAGGAATAGCTAGTTTTCTTGCTTGTGAATGCCCTACGGACAGTGACAGTTTGAATCATAAGGTAACAAAAAGAGAACTCAAATTAATAACTGTGAAAACAATCATTAAAGATAACAAAAGCTTCCATTGCACTGAATAAAAAGCAAATGTGAATATTTATGATCATAGCAACCAAAGAAGCAGTTCTGCACTGTAGGGGGAGTATTTTAAACATTTTAAAGGTGATAATAGAGTGTCAGAAAAAATATGGCATGTCAGTAAAAACAGGGTCTTATAACCCCCTAACCCTGGATTTCAGTCTGTTTCATTGTACTGAATGTTTAATGACAACAAAGTTTCATTCATTCATTCATTCATTCAAAATCCATCATATGGGCAAAAAAGGTATAAGCTGACTTTTGCAAGTGCAAATATTTTACTGGCCAGAAAACCCCAAACAAATTTAAAGCCACAGTTTTGACTGAATGGTCCCTTGAAGCAGATCACAGCACCTACCTAAAACCCACCCAGAAAAAGCATGAACTGTATACCTGTAGTTCCTGAGGTAAAGATGAACAGGAAGTTGGACATGATGTCAGCGGGAGGAAACCCCTTTACAGGAAGTGGCTCGCCTGAAGCGCATTCCAGCTTGTCCAGTAAAGTGTTCACGCCTGGGCAAGGCGAGCTGGTGTCTGCAACCCACAAGTCAACCCCACTGCTCTGTAAAGAGGGCAGCAATTCCTCCAAGGACATGACCAAGTCTGGGGGAAGATAGGACACAGCACATAATAATTTATTGTTGAACTTTGTTAGAACATTAGTGTACGCAGCCGCAATGAGATTTTCAGAAAGCCATTTCCTCTTTGTGCCATGACCAGTCAGCTAAAACAAAACCAGACAGACAGGTGAGAAAAAAAGCCTGTTTCAACATGATCTGATTCAATGTGACGGAATCTCCAAACTCAATATTCCTACATGCCTGAAAAGGACAGACAGCCTGTGCACAATGGCTGGTTCCTGCTCCTGTCCCACAGGGACTGAGATAGGCAAGGTCAAAGCTTCAGAATTTCCCCAAGCTTGCTTCATGAATAGCCGGGAAGGATAAGCAGTCCAGGATTGACTTAGTTTTATTATGATTCTGTATTGCACCCTTGTTATTCCCTAATTATTTCATCTTAATAATTCTAATAGACAAAATGCCTGCAATGCTGCTTTTCAATCTAAAGGCGCAAATCAATCAAAATCAGCCCTAAGGCTGTCAGGGTACTGCTTCACTAATTCATCATTTAGATATTTCCATGCTAATGATTTTGGCAGACTGAATCTCCCAGGATGCTCTGCTCACTGACTCAAAAGGCTTTAAGCACGGCTTCCTCTCCGGGTTGCTTCAGTAATTATTACTGTCTCCCTCGCTTTCTAGAATAAAATATGATGAGTTAAACTTCGCAAGACTTATGTAACATCAGTTACATACATTTCCAATTTTTTTGCGTTTTATTCTTGCATATTTTTTCTTACAGTATATCTTTGAACCTATCTACATTGTTACATTCAAGGTAATAATCTACGGATAGATATGCAAATAATATTTAAGCTCCTTTGTCTCAGGCTCTCATGGTAATCGTTTTTATTACTCTATTACTGCTGCATTTCTGAATTGAATTTTAACACTTACATGGTGCTTTTATAAATAATTCAGTAACGGAAGAAGCCACATTTCATTTCTGCAAAAGGTTCCCCCTGGTGGCCACTGAATGCATTTATTTAAAAAAAAAAAAAAAAAAACCTGACTACTGAAAAATGAACAGGTTTACCTTATTTTTTCTGTCCTTGTTTTCAGCAATTTGTGGTTTTAATGTTAGCATATTTATAATGAATACATTCAGAAAGAAAATGCTTATAGACATTTATGATTAAAGCCATTTAGAGCACAGCAGGATTAGGGCAATGTGAACTATACACACCCAACATTTTTCAGCAGGCCATACAAAATGCAGTATGGTTATTTACCAATGCACAAAATCCTGCTTTAATGCCATTGGCAAGAATCCCAAAGTAAACTTGCCATGGGAAATGGAAGCTTATCCAGGACTGAGTTAAGTTTAAGAATCATGATACTGAAAATAATGCACCCAGGCTTGTGCCAGCAAGTATTATCCCCAGCCAAGAGAAACACCATGATGAAACGGCAGCCACAAACCACCTGAAGCCACAACCCATCCCACAATGCACCATGAGCTCCCAGATATGATATTTTATAGCATGCATGCACTACACAATAGAGAATGGTACAGTGATAGACTAAATTGATCCTTTAATTGTAACCCCTTTAACACTGAGGCCCCTTTAACTGATACATCTTCTTAATGGCACATAGTCATTTTGTCATGCACATGGAATACTGCAAATTAAGTGACAGATTCAGACCCACAATCAGATGTGCACTGTGCAGACACTGCAAGTAATAATCTTCAATACAGCTAAATGTAAGTGGTATGGTCATTAAATTCTATAGAATTCTGTATAATCATGTTTCAATCATATTTTGTTTCAATGGATATTTTATAAGAATTCATACTTTGTTTTTTTAAGTTATCTTCACTATATCAAGTTATTTTTATGCTGTCAGCTCTGATATAGATACATTATAATTACTAATTTTGTCTACTACTAAGCTGTTAGCTTATTATTTAAAATAGAAGCAGCCCTAGTTTCGAGAGAACAATCTGCCCGTAAACTTTCCAGAGTACTTATCACATTTTTGAAATTGTCTTACGCCATCACGCATGTTCATACACATGTCAAAGTAATATCACGCGGTTCTAAATTTAAAGACCCGCGCGTGCGCAGCACAGACACCCCCGCATGTAGACAGAGAGCTGCACGTAGCACGCCTCTGCTGCAGCTCCGCTGATCCGCTCCAACGCACGACAATGCAGGAGCAACGTTGCGACAAGGACACTTAACGCCAGCGTGCAGAACAACACACATACTCTTCTCCAATACCTGCGCCTACGATGAGAGTTTTTGCACCGCAGCTCTGGAAGCAATGAAGAATGGACTTGGATTTGATGTTAAAGTTCAAAAATGCGACCTCGCAGCCCAGCTTGGAAAGCCCGAACCAAACGCAGATGAAATCGGGCTCATTGTTCATCAGGAGCGCGACGATGTCTCCTTTTTTCAAACCACTATATTCCTTGAATACCTGTGCCACTTTGTTGCTTCTTATGTCTACCCCCCGATATGTTAAAACTTGACCCTCATAAAGGATGAAGGGTTTATCGGGGATTTTCCTCGCCTGGTGAACAAAGCAGTCGATGAAAGTGACAACACCATTCTTCATCCTTAATCTCATCAGTCTTCCAACTTGCCGAACTTTTAGGTAATAAATCAAATCATCCCAAAAGAAGGGGTAAAACATCCTCTGGAAGACCAGGGCGGCCGCAAATCCGGCGAGCGCCGTCGCCAGCACCACTGATATCATCGTCCAGCCTAATGGCACGAAAAGTTGTCTGCGAAGAAAGAATTCTTAAGTTAAAGCTGAAAGATCTTTGCCCCAACTTTTAAACGCCTGTACATGTACCGCGCATGCCCAGGAGGGAGAGCTCCACGACCGCAGCCGCACATATGCATTCAATGAACAGTCCGCAAAACGGGCATTCCCAGGACTCCGTGTTCCCTGTTAAAAAAATCCAGGGCTAAAAATGTCTGCTTTCCTAAATCACACACGAGGGTAATATCAATATTGCCGTGAACCTAAATGCAACTTTTTCTTATGGAATTTCCAGGTCATGGTTTTCATTGTAGGCTTTGGTTTTTCCACATTTCAACGGCAAACCGAGTAATAAAATCCGCACAACTGTAGTTTTTTGTAGGCTAAAGTAAGGCTTTAAAGTAAGATTAGGAAAGTTCCTATTATTTCCAAAAAAACCGGGACCATGGAAGTAGGAATGGATTCTGCATGTGGCATGTTAATTTAATTTGGCTCTTCGTAATTTATATGCAGTTGTCCTTGAGCATTACGGAGTTAATGATGCAGGAAGACTAGAATGTAGGACATCGAATTAATTATAATTAAAACAAAATTGCTTAGGGAGCACCTTATAATTAATTAATGCTATACATTTAATCTTATAAAAATTCAGTTGACTTAAATATCCTCGGAAATGCATGGCGAGGTTGACAACAGAGGGAAAAAATAGCAAAAGGCTCTAACCTTTCGATCATTAACATTCAGAAGTATTTCTTTTTGCAACAATAGTTTTTTGGGAAACACGAATTTGATAACTAACGCAAAAATTTAAGGAATGAGGTGCTACGTGGAGGATATTTATGTTATTGAAGCTGCATGAGAAAAGGTTAGTAAAGCACTCATTTTCTTCTTTATATTTAAGCCTGACACCTCTTGGCCGCGAGGGACCACTATACCGCTTGTAATTGTGTATAATACTTAGGTTCCAGTACAGTGTATTTCTGTCGCTTTCAGCATATTGTTATCCCATAAATTTTACGCCACAGCCGTTCATTGTTGAAAACACATGAATACCGTTTTCTTCCCCGTGTCAGATAGAGCAAAACATAGAAAATGTGTGGAAAATTATCGTGTTTACTTCGAATGATGGCCAAAATATTAAAGCCAAAATATTTGCTTTAGTGAAGTGTGAGTAGGCCTCAATTTGGTGTAAATTTGGCTTTACTGAAGAATGGTTTTGTATTTATTTTTAATCCTAATTATGTCACTCTCTGACTCTTGATGTGTTGATATGCATAAACACAAAGAAACCATTAATATATTAATATAGTCATATATTTAATATGATGGTGAGTTGATGTTTGGAGTGCAGAGTTTGCATGTCTTCTCCATGATACACAGGTTTCCTCCTGCAGTCCCACAAAGACGAGGACAGGTGAGCTGAAGTATCCCTAAGTGTCCAATGGCATGTATTCCAGGCAGGGGAAGGTTTTCGGTTTCTGGGGCCACATTCAAAAAGTAACCCCTCCCCTCCCCCCCATGTTTGAAAAATTAAATAAATTACTAGCGAGAAGAGTAAGAAGATTGTAGCTAGCTCGATCGCTAGCACAACACGCTGCTTCAGTATATTCTAAATAAGGCATGTAATTTAATATTTAGTGTAGTGACTATTTGTAGCCAATAGGGGGGGCCCAAACTCTGGGGGCCACACACAATGGAGTGGTGTTAAATACTGCTGCTGGGGAGAAGCTCCAGGCTTCATGCAAACGTACAGAAGAAGTAGATGGAGGTTTGTGACCCACATTGTCATTTGAGGATATTGGCAGCATGTTAAGGTGCAATAAATATATGGTGCATTTGGGAATCAAAACCACAGCCCTCCTGGTGTCTCTGTCTTCCTCCAAGCTCTCAGCATTCCATTCAAATCTAACATGTGAGAGGAAGTGCATGGAATCCTGTGTCTCCTCACTGCTTCACGCAACATCTTTATCCTCTCTTACATTTAAATAAGAGGCCTGAGATGTATGAGATGCTTATAAAGGTTTGGGCCCATTTACCAAAAAAATATGGCGTCAGTGAAATGGACCAAGAATAAATAGCGTTTCCTTTCCAAGTAAAATATCACGGCCTGCATGGACTATTGAGGTAGTTTCACCTAGTGGCTGTGCTATAGCACAAGGGAAATGTTGTGGCGGTCCAAACAACCAAGGTCTTCAAGTGGGGAAAAAAAATTAAGCTGTAGATAGAGGATAAAGGAATCCATGCAGAATTGTCCCATGCGAGACATTTGATTGGCTGTAGAAATAGTATGAGTATGATATAGAGTAGTGTACTGTCTGGGAACCAAGCACATACTAGTAATTCACACTTCTGTTTTCAATTAATTTATTTCCAACACGTTCTCTAATAGAAACACATTGATGTGAGTTAAAGGACAATTATTAAAATGGAATGTTAACACCATGTCAAAGGTAAAATCTAAAAACAAATATTAAGAAAAATTAAGTATTATGTGGAAAGTTAAACATTCTTCTGACTAGCAAAATTACCTGAATTGACATTTGAGTCATTATTCTTAACTGCTCAAAAACCATATCCCCGGAAAATCATTTAATTTTTATGATCTTTTAATGGTTGCCACATCCTGAAAACATCGCTATGCTGATCTGACTGATACTGCTCTGCCGCTGAAGAGCCTATCTGTTCCTCAACACCTGCAGAATGTTCCAGACAGATTTTCCTGGCTGTCTCCTTTGATATGCCTTAGATGATCTCCATGGATATTTTCCCTTTCTATTCCATCTTCCTCGTCTTCTTTATTTCCTGTTTGCAGTAGTTTCAAATAACTATAGCATACCATGCTATTATTTTTGCTACAACAGGTTCATAGCCTGCAAAATTTACAATAATCCACATGACCCATCTTTGAAGTGGGAGATTGTATAAAAGCAATAAATCATGCCTGATTTGTTCTGCACGTACTGCAGTAGGCCACATCTAGAAGCTTAATTTAGTTTCAGTTTTAATACAAATATGGGTCTTGAATCACTATGCTACTCTCTACAGCCTAATTACATCTACATTAATCTGCCAGTCACAGTGCTGTGCATTTCAAATATTACATCTGAGGCTTCTTCTGTATGCACATGAATTCACCCATATTCATCCTGGAACTGCGCCAATCTACTTTGACACTGCACCCCCTTCAATGGCAGGAAATCCAGAGATTTGTTATCGACATGGATGGCACAGACATCAATCACTATGACATCTCCATGGGGATGTCAGTTACAGAGTCAAACCTGAATGCTTGCCCTTAACTCATAAACTCAAAATGGCTTGGGGATTTGCCAGTCATTGGAGAGGGGCTAGTAAATACACCTTCAATTGGTACGCAATGGCTAAGCTCTTAAAACACATACATTTGGTTAATCAATCAAGCAACAGGCAGATTGAATTGGTGTTGACTATACCCAGTTAGACACCTTAACAAATAGCAGTATGGAAACCTATGCTAACTTTCAGAAAATTTCAATTATGACACCGTACAGCTCACAGGAGCTGTCACATCTGATTACTGAGTTGCCACAGTCTTGAAATCACTCCACAAATCTGCTGTCTACAGCTATTTGTAGAGGACAAAGAAATACATGGACCTCCATTTTTATTTGTAAATGTTTTTTTGTCGACCTTCACAAGGTGGTGACTATAAAACAATCCCCAAAAACTTGAATTGAGGACATTCTACCACATTGTCAGTTTAAAGATGTTTAAGGCCAGTGACTTGTATATATTTAACTTCTTTACTTTATAAACATGCGCTGTTTCATTTGGTTAGGAAAACCATCACGAAAGATTGTTACTTTCAAGATGCAACATGTTCATAATAAATATTTAGCAACACAATTCTTGAAAGAACACTTCAGGTAAAAAAAAAAAGCAGAAGAGCGCTTTAGGCAAAAAACAACTGATGCCAGGATGACAACTACAATCAAATATTCAGTATGCTCAGTGTAGTGATAGTTACCTTTATTTTATAGTGACCTATCTGTGATTTTAATACTAAATAACAAAGACCTAGGGTACTTTCTTGCTCTGTTCGTGTCCTTGTTTAGCCAGCAGGGGTCGCTGGCCATCCCATTCCCTCTGTGTTTAGATCCTTTCACCATCCCTAGTGTGTTCCCTACACTCTGAGGCTGAGTAGAGGCAAGCTTTAGTCTTGTTGGGCAATTTAAGTTTTAAATTGTTAGTTCTGTGTTCACGTTATTTTTGTTGGTTCTTATTTGTGCCTGTTAGTTTTCACTGAAAACAGAACCAAGCTGAGCTCCAAGGTCAAGGTATATCACTTTCTGATTGCACCATCCATTGCATTTTAAACAATAACGGGCTCCATGGAAGAAGACCCAGGAGGGCTCACTACTGACAGAAAAACATAAAAAAGCCAAAATGGAATTCGCCAAAATGCATGTTGACAAGCCCCAAAGTTTCTGAGCTCTATGTTTACAGAAGGAAAAACGAAGTTTTAAAAGAAAAGAACACCATACCTACTGTGAAACATGGAGGGGGCTCGGGTTTGTTTCGGGGCTACTTTGCTGCATCTGGCACCTTGAATCTGTGCAGGGCACAATGAAGCCTCAAGACTACCAAGGCATCCTGAAGTGAATCATACTGCCCAGTGTCAGGCAGCTCAGCCTCAGTCACAGGTCATGGATCCTCCAACAGGATAATGACCCAAAACATACAGCTCAATGCACTCAAGAATGGCTGAGAAAAAACATTGGACTATTCTAAAATGGCCCTCCATGAGCCCAGGTATTAATCTTATTGAACATCTATGGAAAGATCTGAAAATTGCAGTGTGGAGATGCCACCCTTCAAACCTGAGACAGCTTGCACAATTTGCTCAGGAAGAGTTGGCCAAACTACCTGTTGGCAAATGCAAACGTCTCATTGCGAAGTACAGAGATCGCTTGTTGGCAGTGATTGGTGCCAGAGGTGGTGCCACAAAATATTTAATTAAGGGTACCATCTTTTTTGTCCGTGCCATTTTCATTTGTTTAATTGTATAAAATATTCAACTGAATCAATAATCAAAAGCAAAGTCTGATTTGTGTTTAATATGGAATAAACAATAAGGGATGCTATTAAACTTTTGTCAGTTTCAAGTTATTTCAGAGAGAGTTGTGTTTTTTTGTTTTTTTTTTTGTGGAAGGGTATCAACAAATTCGTCCATGTCAGTATATAATAGTATAAAGATAATTCTATATTTGAATATTTTTTATATTTTTTATATTCACATCTTTTATATAGTAGCAACTACTATTCTTGCACCGATAATCACTTTGATCCATACAGCTCTCCAAGGTATTGATCATTTGCACGGCATCCATAGACGCACTCTGTACCTCTGCAATCCTGAGTGCTATTCTATTATTGTGTGTGTTACTATGTGTGCTATATTGTGTGTATCTGCTTGCTACTGGATGCCTACATTTCCTTCGTGATCAATTAAACATCTATTTCTTTCTTGCTTGTGGTTTGCTGAATGTGTTCAGTGTTTTTTTTCCCTTGTGTTTAGTTTAGCTTCAATTACAGTTCTTGTTTCATCTACCTGCCTGTGTTCAGACCTCTTGTGGTCCCTTTCATGTTTTGTTTGTCCCTTTTGTTATCAAGTTGCCCCATAGACCATATACCTTGTGTCATGCCCTCCCGTAACCCATGGGCAACTGAAAAGGCACCGGTTTCCAGTTTCTGCACGCGATGTTAATGAATTCAAATGAATTAAAAGTTCCACTGATTTATCCAAGGAAAAGCATGACAATGCATTGCTTCCAACAGCGGCACTGGGACAGATTTAGCTGAAGTTAAAATATCTGCTGCCTTTTATGACATCTGCAGTGTAGAATGACAGGTAACAAAATGGTTCATTCCTGATGGTCAAAAATCTGTGAATGCATCTGAGGAAAATCGACACAAAATCACAACAAAACTGACACTGCCTCTGCACAGGCAGTGGGAACTGGGGAATGCAAAGCAGCCGCCACAAATACCACATGTGGTCCCAACAAGAAACTGAGCAGCTGAATGTTTGGCGTGAGGCCACTCTGGCCTCTCTGTGTGAAGTAAAGGTCTCACAATCAGGAGCTTCCCTCACTCCTCAATAAATACATCCCAGCCCCAGATCAGACTCTCCTGTAACACAGATCTTTAAAAGCAGTAGGAAAGGACTGCTATAAATAGATCTCGTGCTGGGGTTTAATAAGGGAGAAGGGCTAGAAACGAACATTCATTTTAAAGCCAGTAATGTGTCAGGTGTCACAAACTGGCAGAAACATGCAGTCACAATCATTTTACAGCACAGGGTTTTCTCCCAGGGTAAGTTGAGAGAGTCCAACCAGTCACCCAGGTCAGGCTGCGCCAAGCTGAGCTACACATGTAAATTTGCAATAGATAGATAGATAGAAGAGCAAATAAATAAATAAATAAGTACACAACTACATAAAAATAAATACATAAACAAACAAATAAATAAATGGTAATAGGTAAATTTTTTTTTTTTTTATTTAACCTTTATTTAACCAGGAGAAGCCCATTGAGATTAAAAATCTCTTTTGCAAGGGAGACCTGGCCAAGATAGGCAGCTAAATTACATCACAACAGTACATACATACAAAAACAAAATAAAAACAAATAAATGAAGAAACAATTTAAGGGCCAACATTTATAGGCACTATTACACATGCATATGATGAACACAAGCTACATTTTCAAAAATAACTAATCACAATTTTATTGAATTTAATACAGGATCCTGTCCTGAAGAGGAATCTGGGCTGGTTGAGTGGGATATTCCGGCTGCTACATTGGGGTGGAGCCTCGGATAACAACGATTAACAGTCACGGGTCCGTGGGAAACCCTCAGGGATTTATATGAAAGGTGGTATGAAGCCTGAAGCTCAGCATAGGTGTGAAGGCGGATAGATCGCATGACAGGACAAGACATCATGTTGTACACCACACCCATTAACTAATCCAGAGTAAGGCAGCCTTCCACTGAGCCATGCAGGAAAGTTGTGTGGTCTAAGTTAGGGCTGTTCAAGTTAACAAACCTGACACAGGTAAAACAGGCCCTTCAGCAACATCGCTATATTACAGTACTGAGTATTACAGTATTACACTTCTGTTGAAGCTAAGCTCTGCAAGTTCATCTCCAGGAGCAGAATAACACTGGGGTAAGTGAATCTTGCCTTGATTTGAATGAAGATGATGCATCTATCTAGTATTTCAATAGGCTACTGGACTCAAGCGATCGTATTCAGTATGTAACTTAGCTTAGCAGTTTATTTGGGTGTTATCTTTCCACTTTCAAACATGCACAAATGTGACTTACATTCTTCCCAGTCACAATTCAATAGTCACACCCAGCACATTGTACGTACTCCGTGGAAGCGCGGCTGCCCGAAGCGGCGCTCCCGGCTCGCAATACTTATACAACTTCAGTCACGTGACTCGTTGTACAGTTTCATAAATAAGAAGAGGAGATGATCGTCTTCATTCGCATTTCTGCTCCATAGGCCAGTCTGATCAGGATCGGCAGGGTATACGCCTGCAAACTATTGCTTTTCAATGAATTGGCGCTAGTAATGTCTCTCACTGAAAAACTGCAAAACTTTTTTTTGTTAAAAAATAATTAAATAAATATAGAGCAGTGATGCTAGTGTCGATAGCATGGGTGCCCGCTGCATTGGCTGGGCTCATTGCGATCCATTTTGCCCAGAAGCGGTGCTTCCCTTATTTCTGGAAGGACGTCTTCTACTTATGGAAAGTAATCCAGTACGGCGTGAGGCTAGAGCTGTACAAGAAGAGGCGCAGGGTCTTCACCGTCCTGGACCGATTCGTGCAGCGGGCTGAGCAGATCCCCCGCAAGCCGTTTGTCATTTATGATGGGGTCCCGTACACTTATCGAGACGTGGACAAGAGGAGCAATAAAGTCGCTCATGTCTTTGAGGAGCACGGGGCAGCGAAGAAGGGCGACACTGTAGCGCTGCTCATGAACAACGAACCCGACTTCATCAGCGTCTGGTTCGGACTCAGCAAGCTGGGCTGCGCCGTGGCTTTCCTCAACACCAACATCAAGGGCAAATCGCTTCTGCACTGTTTCAGCTGCTGCGGAGCCAAAGTCCTCGTCGTCGGTGCAGGTAAATATGTCACGATTACCGCTATTAACTGCTTGATTACTAATTATTTATCTCCATAGTTAATGCACTTCATCAACTTCCAAGTTCATATTCAGTAGCTCAGAATGACAGTGCTCAGACAATACATTGTTAAAATTTATTACTTTTTAATCAGGCAATGAAACACAAGTTTATGACGTTGGAGCTCCAATGGAATGTTCCAAATGTAAACTTAATTTGATTTTTAAAGTAATAAAAACATCTTTTTTCACGTAACGAGGGCCGGCAGTCTGACAGGACCCGCCCACATATCCTACGTTGTACAGCCTGGTATGCGGCTTGAAACAGTAAACAACCGCAGTACAGATCAGGGCCGATTCATTCTGAATTCTATTGCAAGTTTTAGTTAACTATATTTTAGCACTACAGCTATGAAAGGAACTTTTAGCTACTTTTAGTACTTCAAAAGTAATTTCATAATTAGTGGTTTTCAATTACGGAGTTAAAATTGAATGAAAATCAATCTTCCCTGGAATAGCAACCTTATGCCTATATTCAAGGACACGAAAGAAAATAAATACGGATTTCAGGATAAAATACTATGAAATCTTGGAAAAGTGTCGATTATAAATTTACTAGTCTTATATTTTGCGAGTTTTTACTATTTTGGTTATATTTTGGATTATATTTGTACCACATATCTTTAGCTATTTGTCAGCAGGGATTCACATTGACATTTCCAGAGATTTTCACGTTTCCCTGAATTGGCCTTAGGATAACTTAGGCTCAGTC
Source organism: Gnathonemus echidnorhynchus (assembly GCA_026776725.1). Lineage (NCBI taxonomy): Eukaryota > Metazoa > Chordata > Actinopteri > Osteoglossiformes > Mormyridae > Gnathonemus > Gnathonemus echidnorhynchus. The sequence goes on from JAODJU010000119.1 coordinate 117,509, forward strand.
CCGTGATTAGTGATCACAATGAGCTGGTGAGGTAAACAGTAAGCTTTAAAGTGAGACTGCACAGTAACTTTACAGCAACAGGGTAGCTGGTAATGGCTACTGGAACAAGATACTAAATCGGTGATCAATTCAATATGACCCTTTATTCTTAATTTTCTGAAATTGGTATCACGCCTAGGGGAAATACTGAAATAGGGAAACAAGTTACATGTTGGTGCTGCAGAATTTGGCTTTCCTCAAAGAAACACCTTCGCTTGGAGAAAAAACACTTAAGTTTAAGGTGTGGAGGCTTCACAGTATGATCAAAATGAATTGCAGATTAATTATCGTTATTGTTGAAATGGTGGCGGTTGAGGAGCTTGAATGTACAGTACAAAGAGTTAACTGCTAGTTTGAGCTTTCAAACAGAATGAAAGGGCTGCTGTGGTCAGGGGTCGTGTGCAGAGAACAGGAGTCCTGCACCTGACATTTAAAAGTGGATTTAACTTTTATGGCAAAGTTAGAAGACTGCCCACAGATTAACTTAAAGTTAAATTTGAAATGTTTAAACTGCACTGCAGTGTTCATATAAAACTTTATTTGTTTGTCTAGTGCCTTTATTTATTACTGTTTTGCATTTTAACCCATCAGCAAGACAAAAACACAAACAAAACAAAGAACAACCTCAGCTGCACACTCACGCTGTGGGCGATTTACAAACAACCCAAACCCTTGTGTCTTTGTGGAAGGAAAGTAGGGTACCCAGAGGAGACCCATGCTAGGATGTGAAGAACATGTGAGGAACATGCGAACTCCACACGCAAGGCCAGGGGTGTGAATCAAACCCTCAGCCTTGGCGATCTCAGGCCACAGTGCTAACCCTAACCACGCTAATCATGTTTTAGCTGGGGCCCTGTGCCTCAGCTATCTGTTGCCGTGAGGCATCCATTTCCTTTTGTTATGTGTGTTACCCGTCAGACTTGCTGGACATGTTGGAGGACATTCTGCCCAACCTTCTGGAGGACAACATTAGCATTTGGGCTATGAATGCAGAGAGCTGCCTACCCGGGGTGCAGACCCTGCTGGACAAGGTGGAGCGGGCCCCTGCCCGGCCCGTCCCAGCGGAACGCAGGGCGGTCACCTCCCTCAAGACCCCCACTCTCTACATCTACACATCGGGGACCACTGGTACTCTCCTTATCTGCTGACACAATAGCTGGTAGCTTAGTGATGAAGTTTTGAGGGTACATATACTAGAAAGGTGTTGGTTTGTGTATCTTTGAGGCAGGTTTCTACCTAGATTGCAAAAAATTAAGTAATATATTAAATAATATATAGTAAGTAATATATTAGTTTTAAGATAAGCAAATTGGATGCTTCTTTGTTGTTGGTGAAATTTTATCCTGTATAATACTGTTGTATCATATAAACTATTATAATTGCTGAAATGCCCATGCAAGTCTAAAAAAACATTTTTTAATGAGTGTGGAAGGCAGAACGTCTTTTAGGAGATTTACGGTTGCCAAGACGCCGTATTTAGACAAACACAATGATTCCTCTATTCAGAAACAGCACGCCAGGATGCTGAAATCCGACAAAACGGTGCAGCTTTTATCCTCAGATGTAAATCAATCAGCACAATACAGAGAAATAAAATTATTTTTCACTTTTTGGATGGTGATTTTTTTTTTCCAGGTTTTGGGAGGAGTAGCATGTCCTGTTCCTTTATGTAAATAAAAATATTTTGATAATGTACTAAGTACATGCAATCTATCATTTTCAGTTGAGAGACTTAGGAGAGTGTCAACAGCATTTATTCTACAAAAAGCATGAAGATCTTGATATTAACTTTTATATGCTACAACAAAACTAAATGACCAATTCTGCTGTTCCATAAGAAGAACACTCTTGTGGTTACATGGTAGCTGTGAGCAAAATTGCATGAGGGAGCACAAACACGCAGAAATGAAAGCATCAAGGCACACAGCTACTAAAACGTACCATGAAAATATTTAAATGTCATGTCATGCGGAGTAACTTATGTGAATAAGGAGCAGGAGTTAAAAATACATCAGCTGTTGTTCTTTATATTCACAGACATGCGTGTTTTTAAAGTGTTGGAATAGGTCACGCTTATGTTTCCACCGTGTGCCATCACGGCAAAGCTTGCATAATACTGAAGTTTGCTCAACGGTGGATGATTTAAAACCAAACTGGTTTCCGACCAGATAACAGAGGTGCCCCCCCTTTTTGGAATGAGAGTCTCCTCTCCGGTCAACGCCTCGGCCGGTTCTGACATTTCACTCGTCTTTTTTTATTCCTCTTTCCCAGCCTCTCTTACCTTTATTAGCCTGTACCTAGCTTAGGCAGTTGTGCCTTATATCACGTACCTTGCATGAAGATAGCAACGCATATATATGCTGATTTAGCGGATATGTTTCACTTTTTACTTTGATACTATATATATGTAACCGAGTTATTTTTGTTTAATGTATATAATTACGCAAAATCTGTTTATTTTGAATTTGTTAATTTGCTATCAGGACACGACATCAGAGTGTGTTTAGTAGAAAATTCACACAATGCAGATAAACTGGTTATATATGCTATATAAAGACAAGTATTCAGACTACAACTGAAGCTTGAAAAAAATAAAATGCTTTATTGTTTATTAATAGGCTGTTATTTAATTAGGCTGTTGATTTCTGACAGTGTTAATCCATGTCATTGGCAAGAATGTTGATGCAGAGAAGCTTGTTTGGAAAATTCAGTTCTAATTAAGAATACCCTTCTCTACAATAATTTGCGTTTTTGTATTAGTCAACTCTTTGAATATTATTGAAAGTCCCTGGTAGCCTGTGGTTTTTGGAAGCAGAGGTTTTGTAGTGCAGGTTTACTTCGTGTAGAGCATGTCTCTTCGCCCAGCCTCACCCACACGCCTGTTCCGCTCCACCCTGTCCTTAGGCCTACCCAAAGCGGCGGTGGTCACGCACATGCAGTCCACGAAGGCGGCCGCGGGCTTCTGGGCATACGGCGGTCATGCGGATGACATCATCTACATCCCACTCCCCCTATACCACAGCGCTGCTTCGCTCATTGGCATCGGGGGGACCATCGAGATGGGTAGGACGCATCAGGCACTCCTGCAGTCATATGCTGATTGAGAGTACAGTCATGTGCTACGTATGGATAGGTGCTGTGGATGAGTTGGTGAAGGTCAAGTTAGGGTTGAATATTTCTTTAAAATAACTGTATTTGAGGCATAATCATTAATGTAGGGTTCTGTAGTGGTGATATGGTTAGCATCGTCGCACACCTCTGGAAACCAGGGTTCAAGTCTCCACCATGGCTCCATGTGTGTGGAATTTGCATGTTCTCCCCATGATTTTGTGAAGTTCCTGCCAGGTTCTCCAGTTTCCGCCCTGGTAAGGCTAATTGGAGTTACCAAAGTTGTCTAGTGTGAAGGGATGTATGTACCTTGTGATGGGCTGGTGCCCCACCCTGGGTTATTTCAGACTCCAGACCCCCGTGACTCTGCATTAGTTCAGGGTTTGGTGAAATGGCACTAATTCCTCACACCTCCAGGTTTATGGGTTTAAATCCTGTCTCTACTCTGTGTGTGTCTGTTTTTCTCATGTTGTTTCTCATGCAGTCCAAAGACATGCGGTCAGCTGAAGTTCTGCCTGTAAACTGACCTTGCGGTGGATAAGCTGTTGGAAGATGGATCATTAATAGGACATTCGGCTGTCATCTGTGTATGAAACTGCCAGTGAAGGCATCTCAGACCCTGTTCCTTATCTTCTCTGTTTTAATAACACAGGGGCGACCTGTGTTCTGAAGAAGAAGTTCTCAGCCTCACAGTTCTGGAATGACTGTCGAAAATACAACGTGACCATCATCCAGTACATCGGAGAGCTCTGCCGGTACCTCTGCAGTCAGCCCAAGGTCATTCATTGTTTATTCATTCCAAGCTTACCTGTGGTTCTGTGGGGATTCCCGGGTGAACTGCAAATAATGACGAGCTCATAGTTTTAATAAAATCCTGTTAATTGCCAACATTGTGGTAAAAAGTGAGGGGCAATATGTGAGTACAAGCTATGACCTTTAGGCTAGGTTTCTCAGCTAGTTATGACTTACGTGCCTTCAAACAATCCTGCACAATATCCAAGAGTTTATGTAATTGTAGATTTCAGGTTCTCAAATAACGTCTATGACCTGAATTACACTTTGTACACTTTATACTATGTGTTAGTTTATAATGAAATAGACTCCCATTTTCGGTGTCCCCTGCAATTAAATTTCTAGCACGGGCCGTAGGCTTATTGTGATATTACACTGGATACTTTGATGGATGGATGGATGGATGGATGGTATACTCTCAGCAAAAGATGGTTTAGATTATTATGATTTCTGTATTGCTCAGTAGGTCTTAAGAATAGTACTTTCTACATACACAGAGGGGATGTGCCCATGGTTGCAATAATAGTTGGACCTTTACTCAAGAAACATATGTTTTTTGCCAGGATTTCATGGTTGAACTGGGAGACACACTTCAGGTTTTTAAGATGCACTTATCAGGCTGGACCCATTTCCAAATGAAGGACATTCTTTGGCCACTGCTGAACAAGCACAGTTTGTCAAAGCTCTCTTTGTCCTTTTTATCCATACATGATGGCGTAGGCTGGGAGATGCTAGCCTTCAGCGCACATTAGGTCAAAGAGAACATTCACACACTAACACTCTGTTCTTTGGTCGCAGCGATTGCACTAATCGATGGATCATATGGAATTTTCTGCCACTGGCTCTGTATCGATGAACCCATGCATGAGGAGGTGTTTCTCAATACCAAGAAGGCATAGATCATACTTGTGGTCTCGGCATGATCGGTCTTGCTAACTTGCCTTTCAAGAAAGAACTCGGGTCGCAGTGAATCATGGAATCAGTCTTTTTTGGCGAGGATGCAACCAGTATTTCCTTGATATTTGGGGCAGGGCAAGAACGATATCCGAGATTTTTTATTTTCCTCTGCACTTCTATTCTTTAGTACTGGAACTGGTCTTCGGCCATGGAAGATGATGTAAAACAGGTACACAAGAACACAAGTGTGGCTAAATATGCATATTTAGAAACACCCATGGTTTATGAGGGCTGCTCTCTCAAAATTCCCATGTGCCTTCTGATGGACTGGAATCCTGTACAGGATGTCCCCTGCCTTGCACCCCGTGCTTTCATGGATAGACTCCAGACTTTGACCATGTAATGAACAAATTATGGAAAATAGATGGATCATGATAACAATTGTTATGGATCATGGATCATGATGACAATTATTATGATCACACGCTGAGCATTTAGAAGATGGGCGGAAGAAATTTTATTTAATATCAAATTAGCCAAGATGATCTGGTTGAATATAAATCAATGAACTCCTACAATGATCTTTGACAGTGAAAACCAATCAGAATTGCCAGTACATTTGCATTTCACAAAGTAAACCCTCCCCCCTCCCCCTTCAGGCCCCCACCATGGCACAGACCGCCCTATTGGCTCGCCGGGGTGGTGCGACACTATCAATGATGCATACAAATGACACATAAGAATAGGGGACGATGTGCATAAACAGGGAATGAGGCACACAGCTTCATTGTGGATCTCCAGCATATCCGGGCCTTGTTTCATCCACTCACTAGCTGTACTGCAGTGAGGCAAACACAAGAACGTGGCCTACCAACTATCATCTAGGAGTGTAAGCCGTATTCTTCAGAAAAGAAGAGCCTGTACACACATGTTTTCCTTGTGAAACTACTAACGCCTGCCTTGTGCTAAAGTAGTTCATGGCTACAGGCCTTAGGAATAGAAATTGGGTCCCAGATGTGCATTAATTAAGAGTGAAAGAAGTTGGACAGGCAAAACCATCCAACCAAAAAACTAGGCGTGTTTGATATTGTCCAGTTATGAGAAGAGACTTTGTAGCATTCTGTGTCCTCTGACTTTCTTTAGAATAGAATAGAATAGAATAGAATAGAATAGAATAGAATAGAATTGAATATCTTTGTAATCATCATCATTGTACAGGTAGCAAGTGCAATGAAATTCAATATAAGTGAAATGAGGTTAGGCATAAATAAGAACATGAATTTATAGGTAAATAACTAAATATAAACATTAAATATAAAGTAGATACCCCATGAGTGGTTAGAATAATGCTTGGATAATACATTTAAAAATCGAAGGAAATGTAAAGGTATGAGTTTGCCGACTATCATTCAGTATGGCTAAAACCAGGTTCCACAACAGATATTCTGTATATGACAGCAATATAATACCAGTGATGATAGTGCACTTCAAGACTACCACTAATATACAATAGTAGTCATATAATAATAATAATAATAATAATAATAATGATAATAATAATAATAATACTATGGTAATGGCTCTAATAGTAATAGTGATGATAAAAGAGAATGATGGTATTTACATTAACAGAGTTTATCAGGTTGGTAATGACTCTGGAAATAAGCTGTTCCTCAGTCTAGACCTGCAGGTATAAATAGTCCTGTAGTGCCATCCTAATGATATCAGTGCACAGAGATGATTGGCAGGACTGCGATGGTCCTTGTGATGTGATTGGCCTTGCACCGGCAGCAGTTGTCCTTCAGGGTAGGGAGTTGGGTTTCCTGTCATTTAGTTGGGGTTGCCGTCAACGGAGCAGCATTAGAAGGTTATCGGCAGCTGGTGCTGACATTCGTCAGTGTTTTAAGGAAGGACAGCTGCTGCTGATGGTGAAGCTGGCCTCCCATGAGAGGTCATCTTAGTTGTTGAAACCTGGAGACCCTCTACACCAAGTCTCTGTTGATGTAGACTGGAGCAAACTCATTGCTATATTTCCTGGAACTGATAATGAGCTCCTTGGTTATAATGGGCCTGAGTGTCAGAATGTTCTCGGAGCACTATCTTGATAAGCTCTGGACCTCCTTTGTCTAAGCCAACACATCACCGTCAGAGATCGGCCCTATCATGGTTATGTCATCCACACTCTTAAGGATGGTGTTTATGGTGTAGGTGAGAGTGCAGTCATAAGTGGAGTGGGCTGAGAACAGTCTTGGGGTATATTAGTGTTAATTATCAAGGTCGACTGTAGATGGCATCCTATACGCTAACTCTTTGAGGGCAGTTAGTATGGAAATCAAGTAATTTTTCAGACCATTCCTTTCGGGATGGCCATGTTGAAAGTAGAGCTGTAATTTATGAATGGCATCCTCACCAATGTCCCCTGGTGTTTAAGGTGGGGTGGAGCAGTGCGAAGGGCAGTGGAGATGGCGTCCTCCATAAATATGCCCAGTAGGTACAGTAGGGCTGGGCGATATGATCTCAAATCAATATCACGATTAATTGAACATTTTACCTTGATTGTGATTAATGATTGATTCGTTTTTTTTCCCTCATAGTTCACTGATAAGGTTTGTACTGCAAGTATGCTCAACTATTAAAACTGGGATTTTTTCCTAATGAAAGAGTGTATATCTTATACTTATGATTTTAAACTAATCGAAGGAAATGCATGCAGATGAACTGTTTATGGTTATTTATCGAATATTTGGAACAACTCAAAGCACACAGTTTGAAATGAAAACATGAAAAAGGTCGCATTTCAGTTTTAATGTAAAAAGCAAGTTCTTTAAAAATGTAAAAAAATAGTTAGAATTACTTGCAAACAAAATAAATTATTTTAAATATTGCTAGTGCTGACACCGATTGGTGGTAAACTGTTTATATCTTTCATCTTCACTAAAGGCACAATGTGTCCAAATGACAGAGACGGCATTTTTCTTTGGTACAAGCTGCTGGAGTTGCTCAGTCGGCTTGGTGTTTGAGATCTCTTCCATGTTGCTTCTGTGTCGCAGACTGGACAGGGTGGAGTCACGTGACAACACACACGGTAGTATGTTGTTAAGGGGACAGTACATGAACACACACTAGGGAAAGTACTACCAGAATTAATAATAAAAATAATAATAATATTGGTAGGCATATTGGTGTTGCTCTTGAGTTGCTATGATGTGTGTGAGACATTCGCTCAAAGAATTTCATAATGATGAAGGTGAGGACAATTGGGCATTAATCATTCAGGTTACTGCTGGCTGTATGTTTGGACTAGAGATGCACCGATCTGATATTTGGATTGGGATCAGCATCGATCCAGACATGTTAGACGGATGGGTTATCAGCCATATGTGACCGAACCACGTCCGATACCTATGTATCAGTTTTCAGCAGTCTGTAAAAAGATCTATTAAAAAGATTCTATTTCTTCGATTTGTACAATAAATCACACAACAGCTATTTCCCATTTTAAATGTGTTTTTGCAGCATTCAGCTGAACGCTGCCTCACTCTATTTGCCACTCATTGGTTACGAGCTTCTGCCGGCTGTGACATCATGCGCATACCCTTTGCAGTACGAGTTGCGTAAGAACATCACCTAAGAGGGTGACGATCTGGAAGTATTTTACGCTTTTAACAGCAACTAATAGCACTGTTATTTGTAATCTTTGTAAAAAGAAATTTTTGAGAGGTGGGAGTAGCGTTTAGTGGAAAATCCCACTAAACAAAGTGCACGCAATTATGCAAGACAACACGAGTAATCTGAAAAATGCAATCTATGATTTGGGAGTTGCTACCTTGGGCTGTTTGTCCACTTCCTGGAGCTTGGGATACGAGGGGCTGCTATCGCAACGAAGTGTAACTGATGCTCTTGCCAGTGGGAAGAAAATTGTGGGGCATTTTAAGCATTCGCCACTTGCATATCCTCGCTTGGAAGAACTGTTTATATTATTAGAACTCAAAGTGCCTCAACAAGGCTTAAAACAAAGTGTACAAATGAGGTGGACAGTACACTATGTATGTTTCCAATAGCCTAACAAAAGATTTTTTTAGCATACATTTTTTTCATTTGTAATTACTATTTGAAAAATATGAATATATAAATTATAAGTATATACAGTATTTATTATATGAAAATATTACAGTAAGAAGAGCTATTGTATTGGAATTTGTATCAGTATTGGCAGTCGTGTATCTGAATCGGATCGGAACTGAAAAAATGTGGATCGGCCCGTCCCTGGTACAGTGATGGCTAACTAGTGATAGAGAAAGAGTGATGATGTTAGTGGATAGTAGTGCTACCTGCATTAGCACAGTCCATCTAGGCCTGCTGTCTATCATGCATTCACAGACTGCAGCAAGGATTTAGCATTGTGTATGCATATGAATGCTCCATTGTTTGCTGTTGGTGGGGCTTGTATTATGTTGTTTCTGTTACTTTTGTTGAAGCTGGCTAAGCTATTTATGTCCTTTGCTAGAGGGGCGTCATTGCTTGGGGATAGTCATTTCTGCTTTTGAAACCAGTGTTGTGCTGGATGCCTTGCCAGTTCACCAATGCCTTGGATCGTCACTCTTGATCCGTGGCTTATAGGCAATCTTGAATCTATAGGCATCCGACACTCCAGACCTGAAGGCTGCAGATATTGAACCTGATGAGTCATCTGTCACAATACCATTATGGCAAGGAAGGTAGTCAGGAGCAGAGATGAGACCGTACTGGGGTTTAATCAAGGGAACAATAACAAGGCTAGAAAACAGAAAAGCAAGACTAAGGGACTGCAACTCGAATATAAGCGAAGGCCAAAGACAAGACAACAAAAGCCAACAGTGGAGGACAGGACAGGGGGCACAACAGGATGGGTAAAGTGACAAGCAGAGAATACTCAGGACTGCACAAGAACTGTAGACAATAAGAAACAGCTGGGAACAATCGGGAATGCACGCAAAGTTAATGAGGGGCGTAGCACACGGGCAAGTCATGACAGTTATGGACATACTTTTTGTTACACTTTTGTATTTGTCTGGAGAAGACTTGATTCAAAATAAAAATTAGTCACCATGTTCATCTACATCCAGGAGAAGACTTGATTCAAAATAAAAATTAGTCACCATGTTCATCTACATCCATCCAAAGTTTTTATTTTTACCTTATTGCACTTTATTTTGCTTGTTTTATGGGACATATTTGACTACACTAGATTTTGTTTACAGTTCCCAATAAAATATGATAAAATGCTAATTATATTTGCCTTTTTTAATTCAATGAAATGTAAAGGATTGTGTGAAATTTCATCATTTCAACTACTAGCCCCAGTATCGAACTGATTCGAATCAGACAGTATCGCATCGTATCATGGGAATTTCTGAAGTATCAAAAAAAAATTTTACCGTTGGCTTAAGGAATCAATATTGTGTATCGCGATTTACACCCCTATAACATATGTGTCCTGCCTAGGATTCAAACACACATCCCTTGCATTGTTAGCACAGGGGTTTACTTGTTGAGTTACAGCAGCTAATAAGTCAGGGATTCTGCATATTCAAACAAAGTTTTCCTTGTTGTGTACTGATGCCGCAATTCCATGTGCTCTCTCGCTCTTAAAGTCAGAGCTGGACCGGCAGCACAAAGTACACATGGCTGTGGGGAACGGCCTGCGCCAGGACGTGTGGCAGGAGTTTCACCGGCGCTTCGGCGAGATCCGCATGTGCGAACTGTATGGCTCCACCGAGGGCAACCTCTGCTTCATGAACCACGTGGGAAAGATCGGCGCTGTGGGACGGTCCAACTTCTTCTACAAGGTGAGTTCCCACCCGTTGCCAGTCAAATGGTTCTGGTCGCAAGAGCAGCCTCGTTACAGCTTTGGGCTGGGGGATGATGAAAAGACAGCTGTATCTACAAATGGGACAGGAGATACCTGGGTTTGTGCTCTGCACTGTTTGGGCTGAAGCCAAACTGTTTATATTATTAGAATTTAGCTACAGATGAATTAAGAGGCTCGATCAGCACTTCACCCCACACTGGGACATATTCTAAATTATAGGGGATTGTTTTGCATATAGTAATAGATTTTTAAAATAGATGACACTATCAAGTGACAGGAAATTGATTTTTTTTGTTGTTGAAAATAGTGCTGTTGAGTCTGTTATTAGTGAACGTTGATCACATGATGTCAGCTGAAAAACTACTAAATTGAATTAGATTCCTGTGAGACATATCTTCACAGTTTCCCTTTTATGGAAGAAGTTTTGCGGCTAGCGGTGGAGGTTAATGGTTAGCTAAAGTTCATTAAAGTTTGGGAAGTGTGCAGCTAAGGAAAGTAACATAGAACGGTAACAAACATAAATCTGTGAAGTGTTCTGTGCTTAAGTCTTTAGGTCTTAAGACATTTTTAAACAGCAAAAGGTAAAGGTTGCCGGACCATGCACGGACATAAAATGCACATTTTTATCTTCCATGTCGGAAAAAATGCTATAGTGGAAATATATTATGGAAAACGGCTATAGTTTTTTTTTTACGCATTCCTCATTTTTGCTGCCTTGACAAAAATAATATTTTGCATCCTAATATTTATTACCATTGGCTTGCTTAGCATAATTATAGAGAAAAGTTGAAACATGGAGGCCTGCACTGCTGTACTGTCCTGCCATGTACTGGGACCAGTGGCATCCTGAGGCACATGTGTGCAACACTATACTGGGCCACAACACTGCTGACTTTGTATTCGTGTTTACATACAGTAGGATTCATTTCCATTTACAGCATGATGGCAAAGGAGAGCAAGGCAGAGACTATTTTGGGTGACCCAGCATATATACTCTCTCTGCAACACAAAATACTTAGGCAGTATGCATATATCTATAAGCATTAATGACAATAACTACATGTATATATCTATTTAAACACTTATATTTAAAGAAAGTATTTAGCTCATAAAGTTTTTGTGAATGTATATGTTTGTGTGTGTGCGTGTGTGTGTGTGCGCGCATTTTAAACATGAGGATATCTTAGATATTGTGCCCTATAACTATTTTCATAGATATATTGTGTACTATAACGTATGTTAAGCTTATCAATGTGGCCATAACTTTGGCGACGGCGTACATCAGGAGAGCGCTGTAATCACAGAGGAAGGGGTTTTATTGCATAGGATGTTGTTTCTGGCAGAGCAGGTAGGGGAGCTGGTGGAGTCGTTGGCTGTCAGCCTTCCAGCACCAAGATCCTGCTTTAATTCCAGTTCCATTTCATGTGGGAATTACAGTAATAACATTTTATGCCATTTCTGTCACTTGTTGCATTCTTTATTTGCAACATATATATGGTAATCACCGGTTTACAGTATATTCATTTAATGGATACTACATGCAATGACCTCATATGGACATAACAGAGCAGAATATGTCTTATTGCAGATTAAAGTCACTACTTGTTAACCAAGGTGTAGCCCATGCAGTCATTTCTTTTCCCCAGTTGATCATTTATTCTGTCTTACTGGTCTTCCCTTGAAAAGACAACATTCACACCAGCTCATTAGCAGTGAACATTAGTGCACGCATCCCTCCCACACACTGTTAGCTAATTCCTTCTTGCCTGTCTGTTGGCTTCTATGTAGCGCACCTGGAGAGTGGCATTTGTGCAATTCCATCTGCAGTCTTATAGGTGTCCAGGTGGGGTCGCTGTAAAACAGTAAGAAGCAGAGAGCCCACCACATGCAATGGGGGCCAATTTTGTCCCTTCTCCTGGGTCTCCTGCTCATAAGAGTCCCTTCAAACGTGTGGCTCTTGCTGTCCAATATATTATGTTTCAGACAGAAAAATCTAGAGAAAAACTAGGCCACAGTCTCCCTTGAGCCATCACAGAAGTGCACAAATCCAAGAAAATACAGGAAGTGACTTCATCAGAATTTCTAGCAGCAGTCAGTGTACTCTGTCTAATCACCGTGCTCCAATATTACAGTTGGAAGGATTTACAAGGGATAATCTCTTTCTCTTTAATGACTTTCTTATCATAAACACAGTTCCCTTGTTTGTGTTGTAGACCCAGGAAGGGATTTAAAGAGCCCAGAGTTCTAAAGATATTCATCATTTTTAGCAACAGGATGCTAAAACTTTAGTACTTGTACTTTCTGCACGTGGCCATGCTAGTTTCACAGGCGCTAATTAGCAGTTTTGTGTTAGCTGAGGTAGTACCATGTCAGCTGAGGCCAAGAACTTACTAATAAACTCAGTAACAGTTGAGTTATTCATCAGCACAGAATACTCTTCAGCTACAGGAAGTCTTTTATACATTTTTGGTATTGTTTTTACTGCCTGTCGCCTTATTGTTGGCATTAACATTATTATGGCAGATCTTTCCTGTCTTTAAGTCACTGGCGCTTTGGCATGATCACACTGAAAGGGATGAAAAATGGCACTTTGTATTTGATTAGGAACAGAGAAAGACGCTTTGCGAAGCTTCACTTAAGTAGAATGGAATATCACAGAAGGTTCCAGAATCATTACACACCATTTTTGGCTTCTTTGGTGTGGGAAACCAAGCTGAGTTGTTTTGTTTTTAACAATATATATATTTTGGAAGGAAAAAATATATTTAGCAAGGCAAGGAAGTAGTGTGAAATACTGCATTCAAAAAAGCCAGTTGTAAATAATATCTCTGAAAAAAACTTGTTTTACTTATATAAAGATGGAGACAGAATAGAAACTAGGAACACTTTACTTAAGGCCACATTTTTAGTAATTTATATACAGATGTTCCTCTACTTATAAACTTGCAACTTACAAACTTTCAGACATACGAACGAAGAGGACTGTAAGTCCAAATTGTGTTCATTTGGCTCCCGTTTCCTGTCCGTAACATCAATTTTTTTTTCTGCGCGCCAATTCCGCCTAGTACGACTTCTGGCCGCTTCCGTAGCGCATTAGCGTAACGTGCGAACTCCCAGCATCCTAGTTCTTTGTACTTGCGTATAGCCTTAAAATGATGTTGAATAACGACTTACAAACATTTCAAGTTACGAACACCCGCTCGGAAAGTATCTCGTTCGTAGGTAGAGGAGCACCTATATTTCTTACAAATAACAAGACATTCATAAAGCCATATAAAAATGGCTGTGATTATTTATCAAAAGGCATAACACATTATAGTCATGTGTATCATGCATTATGAATGCTTTATGAAGCTCTCATCTATAATGCACTACAGACGCATAGAATATTTAGGCAGTCATAATGCATAATAAACATGGCTATAATGTGTTATGCCTTTTGATAAATAATCACAGCCATTTTTATATAGCTTTATGAATCCATTATAATGCATTATAAATTTGTTTATAAATTATTAAAAACATGGCCTTAAGTGTCACGTCGCGTTTCAGGTGAGCGGGCAGACAGACGAGTTGAGCTGTAAATACAGGCAAACGAGGTTTATTACGGGGTTTATTTGATCTGGGGAAAACGGACTAAGATGCGGACTAAATACACAGGACAAGCCGAAAATAACAGGCGATCACAATCAGGAAGTAACACGAGGTAACGAGGGGGGCGTGGCACACAGAAGGATCGGACGAGCAGGTCATGACAGAACCCCCCTCCAAAGGCGCGCACTCCAGGCACGCTTCAGGGGAGGCAACGGAGGAGATGAGACCGGGGACACTGTGAGACCGGGGAAAAACAAGATCAAAAACATCGAGGGGCCGGGAATAAAACAGACACACAGAACAGGCACAGAGGCAGAAACCAAGACAGAATCTGACAAAGGACAGGAAACGCAGACAGACAAACCAGAAAAGGAGACACAGGGAACAGAGAACAGAGCAACAGAAGGACAAGGAGGCAGAAAGGCAAAGGATGGAGGAAGAAGGGGAGACCGAGGGAACGTTGGCGGGCGAGGGATGGCAGCCACAGGGCCCACAGGCGGATGGGAGGACGGAGCCGGAGGGGACCACACAGGGGATGAGGGGACAGACGAAGGGACTGACGAACGAGGTGAGGAGGAAGCAGGAGGGGACACCGGGAGAGGTGAAGAGGAAGGCGGAGGGGACCATGGCACAGGCGAGAAGGAGGGGGAAGCCGCAGCAGGCGACGGGGCAGCCAGAGCCGGGGAAGGCGACATCTGACGCCGAGACGGAGCGGGGGGACCCGCAGGCGACAGCCGGACCGGAGCCGAAGGACCTGCAGGCAGCCGCCGAACCACAGCCGGGAAGAGCGAGGGCGAGCCAGGGGGCAGGGTGGGCGGGACCCGGTCCCTGCGCCTATGTCCTCTTCCCTTCCAGGACACAGACAGTCGGGGACCCGGTCGGGCTCCACCACGCTGGGGCGATGGTGGAGGAGTCGTCCACCACCGGAGTCCCTGGGGCCCAGTAGGTAGATCCCCGAGGGGTTCCATTTGAGCTCATCCTCTCCTTCCACCAAAGAAGGAGGAGTAATGATAACACAGTCCGGGACCTCCTCGGGGACAGGGATTTCTGCCGTAGGCAGGGCCTCGGGTGGAGCAGAGACGGACGGAGCAGGAGGCGGTGGTGCAGCTGGGACCTTGGGCAGCGGTGAAGGCGCTGGGTCAGGGGCGTCAACAAGTGCCGCCAGGGTTGGCGCCTCTCGAGCAGGCATTGCCCCTTTAACGGACTGTGGGACCCGCGGGATGGTATCCAGAATTGACCTGGCCCCTTTAAAAGCCAGGCGAGTTCCCAGGAGGAGGGAAGTTGCCCGTGAAGGCAACTTCGCGGCCGCGGGGCTGTCCGGGGTCCATTCCGCCGGAGTCCGGAACCAGCAGGGAGAGGAGCGCCAAGAGAGACGGACCGGATGAGGATCGCCGGTTCCTCCTCCTGTCTCCGTTCTCTTCTCCTCTTCTTCTTCCTCCGGCTTTGGCAGGTCGGTCGAGGCGGGGTTGCCATGGAGAAAGCGAGCGGCTGGAGCCACCTCTCCGTTACCCTTTCGACTAGAGCCCGACCGATTTATCGGCAGGCCGATATTATCGGCCGATATTAGGCATTTTCCAAACTATCGGTATCGGCAT
>JAODJU010000119.1:140195-155013 GCA_026776725.1 Gnathonemus echidnorhynchus
ATATGATGGATATAAAGCATTAAAAAGTTTTAAAAGTAAAAATGTTATACTTTTACTTTGAGTTGTGCTGAGCGTAAATAATCGCAATGCTGTGTAATGATATCGCTTTTACTACCGCCTCGTCTATCCAACAAACTATAAGCCGTAATTATGTCATTTGTCTGTGCGCTCGTGTTTATTTTTTATATTCACCATTGCATCATTGGGTCCCGGTGACTATGCCGAAGCTAGTAGGTCAAGGTTGAGGGGGCAGTAACCAGCCGCTCTTCTTCTCCGCCTCCTCCTCCGTCGCTTCCACCCCGTCACACCATCATGGCGGATGTTCAGGGCAACAACAATCATATCCCTGTGCTATTCTCATACTCCGTCTTCTCCCGGCCGTCGTCTGTCCCCGTTGGTTCCGGGTACGAGCTGCTCATCCAGAAGTTCCTGTCCATCTACGGACATCAGATCGACGTGCACCGCAAGTTCGTCGTCCAGCTGTTTTCCGACGAGTGGGGGCAGTACGTAGACCTGCCCAAGGGATTCGTGATATCCGAGAAATGCAAACTTCGCCTCATACCTCTGCAAATGGATGTAAGGAAGCGTGCATTTCTCCTAACTTACCTTGTAGGCAACGTAGATCGCTTTCATTTGACATGAAGTATGTGGCATGTTTCAATGGTCCATTCATTTACATGGCAGCCTAACGTGTTGCGGGTGTCTGGTTAAAGCTTATTTCCTTTTCACCGGCACCTGCAAGGACAAAAACCGCTACGAGTTTACCTGTGGATCAGTAATATGGTGCAATCGTTGTATTAGTTACTTAGCCAACTGTACAGCATCAAGCAGACGACTGATTTATAGGTGAAGTTATCTAGTTTAGCACTTGTTTAGGACGGGCAATAGTAACACACTGAACTATTTATTGTAATTCGTTACGGTTCGTTAGGCTCTATAGTCCCTCATTTTCGCCAACTGCTTGATAATTATGAAACTGCAAGCGCAGATCGAGTGGCTTCCTGCTTGAGCCAGCGCCTTTATTAGGAGTCTGTTTGAATGCGGCTTAAGTGTCATACAGAGCTTTTCTACATTTTACCGGTTCACTCCGATGACCAGTGCATATGAAATCACCATTCGGTGGTATGTGGATCGATACCTGGAAACACCTGGCATATAACCACATTTTTCTTCTGTATTTGCCTCCGTTGGTAGTTAGTTCCTAACTATTCATAAGTATTAACACAAACAAATACAGCACTTCAGAAAGTTAAAAAATTAAAATGTCAAAATGGACCTATCAGGTAGAATTTTTAAGTACATAATGTTTAGTATTTGGTATTTTTGCAAGTTTTTTGAAAGCTGCAATTCCTTCTCAAAGTATATTTATAAAAAAATATAAAGCAATTTGCTACTGATTTCTTGTATTTCTGTTGTAGCTAAGCCCGATATTTGACTTGGCTGGATATTTTAAGCTACAGAAAACATTAGGAAGACTTTGTTTTGGCTGTATAATTTATGTTCTATTTTAGCCCAAAAGATTATGTTTATAATAGTGGAAGTACATTAAAACAATGAGGCCAGGAAAAGTGTTATTGGCAGTATACCAAAGTGGGGCATTTTATAATCCTGGGAAGCTTACTGATTTCCTGGAAAATCTGAATGAGCGCACAATCCAGTAGAAAGCCAAATCATTAATGGTGTCAGGTTAATTCAATGCATTTTCCCCAGTGCAGCTCTCAGCGCTTCCAGTAACCAGTAATGTATGGGTGGAGACCATGCAAAATCCTGCTGCTTTTAATGGCCAAATTTTATGGGGAAAACTGGACGAGTAGCTCCGGAGCCAGTATAGGAAACATTCATAGAATCATAGCCTTGCAGAATCGCAGTTTAGTATTGGTTGAACAGACAGTTTACAGAATGCTGCAAAAATGGCAGGGAATGACTCCTTCTCCTTGAAAGGAATCCATTTGGTGCTGAGCCTATAAACCGTAATTTATCTGTAACCATTGCACATGTCTGTCATGCAGAGTGATGCATAATGTTGATGGAGAGTCTGGTAGACAGGTTCTGGACCCTTTGATGGAGAATAAAGATGTTAGAGGTAAGAATGCGGAGTTGGTGAGCAGCTTGTTATGGGGGACAGCACTGGATGAGGCCAAATGTTGGATCAAGTTCCAGAGTCATTCCAAGACATTTGTGAGCGCATGCATAGAGAGCCTGTGACTCCATAGGGTTTGGAATATTGAATTTGCTCATGCTGTGCCCTTGTGAACTTGACAGAATTCTGAATAAGTCCAAACGTGTTTATGCAGCAGACATTCTCCTGTCTGCAGATCACCACCCTGGGGAACCTGTCGCCATCGACCACGGTCTTCTTCTGCTGTGACATGCAAGAAAGATTCCGGCCAGCAATCAAGTATTTTGGGGATATCATCAGCGTGGGACAGAGACTGGTAAGTATCGCCCTCACCAGGAAGAGACAGGGTTTGCTTGTGTGTGTGATTGCATGTGCGCATCCTGCAATGAACTGAAAACTAGTGATGGGCAAATGAAGCATCTTGAACCATCATGAACCATATGCTGTACTTTCTGACCCCACTAGCTGGTGCCCTCTGCTCATAAAAGGGCTCAAAGCATGCCCCAAAGCAAACCAAGAGTTCACCATCTAGTGGAGACAAAAAATATAGCAAATGGTTCATGAAGCCTCAAAAGCCTATCCCTACTGAAAACCCATTCTGGGTGTACCTCTGTCTTGTGCCCTATCCTGCCTTGGACAGGTTCTAGGCAGATAGATGGATAAACTGGCCAATGTCACATAACAATCTTCTGGAAAAATCCTAGATCAAATAAATATGTGTTGCATGTAAACTGATTTTAATCATATCTTTGGTCAACATAGGAGAAGGTGTTGACCTCTTGCTCCTAAATGCTTATGACAATTACTTATTTCTGGATCACTGATGGCTCCCTGGAATAGCAGTATGGAGATTTTTCATCAGGTTGAGGTGTTTGTAATAGGTAGAGGATCGATGGCACAACATCAGATTGCTTATGTCAATTATACTCAAGAGATGTAAGCTCGGCTTAAAGGTTATGACCACAGTGTACAGATCAGCTTGCATTACTATTGCACTGTTGAGACTTGTCATTACTGCAGTTTGATTCTGATGTACTGCTGAGAGCAGCTAGTGTGGCATTTAGATCTTGTGTAAATGTTGCACTTGACAAATGTCATGCCTAACATTTGTCCTCTTGCGACCTCTACACTCAGCTACAGGGTGCCCGCATTCTGGGCATTCCGGTGATCGTCTCCGAGCAGTATCCCAAAGGCCTGGGCAGCACAGTGCAGGAACTGGACCTTACGGGAGCCAAGCTGGTGTTTCCCAAGACCAAATTCTCCATGGTGCTGCCTGAAGTGGAGGCCGCACTGGCTGAGATTCCCGGACTGCGGAGCGTGGTGCTCTTTGGGGTTGAGGTATGGCGAACCCCTACATGATGTAGGTATCATCTCTGTTTAGTTCTGCTCTGCTTTATGATTTAAGTCAGTGTTTCTCAAACTGGTCCTCGGGGACCCTCAGACAGTCCATGTTTTTGGTTCCTCCCTGCTACTGGTAGGGAGCTGGGAGGCAGCAAAAATGTATACTGTCTGGCCAGGAGCTGAGAGGGGGGGAGAAAACCTAGACCATCCTGGGTTCCCTGAAGACCCAGCTGAAACACTAATTTAAGGTTTATTTGTATTCAGGCATTTAAGTAGTTAATGATAGAAATAATGTTTTGCTAATTGACTGAAAGTAAAACCCAGAAAAGAATCCAAAGAAATATACAGTCTAATTACTTGTTAGATTTCTGTGAGGATGCTGGACTGTTGCATGTCCTGATTAAAGCTGGCCGTATACTTAAACGATGCCATCTTTGACCATAAACGACATCCAGACAAAAGGAAATCGAGCACGTTGGTGAGAACAGTCTGTCGCTGCCACATTGTTCGTTCTGTGTCATGCCAGAATCCTAGAGAGCGCCGAATGTTTTCCGTGCAGCAGACCTACAAACGGAGCGCAAATAAACTTATTGTGGCTAGTGGGTGAGTCAGGTGGGATAAAGGGGGTGACGGCTTATTTAAAATGGAAGTAGATTATTCCACCCATCCATTATCGTGACCGCTTAATCCCCACTGGGGTCGCGGGGGGCCCGGAGCCTATCCCGGGAAAAACGGCCGCAGGCGAGAACCAACCCTGGGTGGGTACCAACACACCGCAGGGCGCAAGTAGTTTATTAACAGTCACTATTGGTTTAATACTAGCAGTGGCACATGCAATGAAGCCAACAACTTACACGGCACGGTTGCATGCTAATGAAACATGCTAATGGCAAACATTACCCAGTTATGATATTTACTATTTATAGAAATACAGGAATACACATTTTAATGCACACTATTTAAAGTATGATGTAGTGCAAAACATGCCAATTACTGTAGTCGATTCCATCGATTTCGTCTGAAGTATACAGGCAGCCCTTCCATTTGTTTTTTTTCTTTTTGCTCACCACTACCACCTAGTGGCAATTCACAGGACAAGCCTGCATAAAACCAATCACCTATGTTCAATCCGATCGTGGTCATGGCCCTTGTGTATATATAAAGACCTTTTTTTTTTCTTCCTGCACAGACCCATGTCTGCATTCAGCAGACAGCCCTGGATTTGATTGGTAGGGGTCTGGAAGTCCACATCATTGCTGACTCTACATCCTCCAGGAGCATGATGGATAGGATGTTTGCACTGGAGGTAAACCCAGCAACTCCTTACACAGGGAAAAACTTTGTAATTCATTCATTAGACAAAACGCTTCTGTCATGTTTTCAGGGTACAGAAAGAGCTAGTCTTTTCCTTGGCAACAATCACTGGAAATTTTAATAAATTTTAAAAACTATGCATGTCTGGAGTAGAAAGTAGTGTTTATAGATTTATAGATAGATTTATAGATATAGAGCAAAAGAAATTTGTTTTAAATGTTTTTTCCCATGTTAACGAAGTTTGGAAGGTATCAGCAGGCAGGCACCTTATCTGGACCATGTTAAGTCTGTACTGTACCTTTTAGTTGTCATTGTGTAGATGGACTGTTGCTTCTCAAAATGACAATGTGCCTTTTTAAAAATATAAACTTGCTACGTCGTTGCCGTCTCCCACAGCGTCTAGCTCGCACCGGTATCATCATCACCACAAGCGAGTCAGTTCTACTGCAGCTGGTTTCGGATAAGGAGCACCCGAAATTCAAGGAGATCCAGAACATCATTAAGGCCAGTGCCCCGGAGTCTGGCCTGTTGTCCAAAGTCTGAGGTCACATGACGTGCCATGTCAGGAGTAATCTAGGGTACTGTAGGTCAACCGTCCGCAAGGAACAGCATTGCATGAGTTTGCTCTGTCTGCAGTGTGGTTCTATGCTTATTAAAAAAGTTACCTTTTAAAAACTAGCATTAATTAATGGTGTTTACTTGTATCCTCTCCCTTAGCTATAAGGAGATGTTTTATTTTCAAATCAGAATCAAGTTTGGATTATTTGAAGTATGTATTTTTTTTCCTCAAGTCCTCTTTTTCTCTAGCCTACTCTGTATGCCAGTCGGTCCTTATCATGGTGTAAAATCTGGGAGTGATATCATCCTTTTAGACAGATGGATCTCAGCATAAAGGCTCCCATTTAATTCCTCCTTCAGCCTTTGTTCACGTTTACGCAGGATAGTTTTCAAGAATGAAAATACAAATATTCCTTCATACAACAGTTTTACGTATCGAGGCGATATTTTATATTAAAATGAGTCCGTCTGGGAGAATCTTTTCCTTATCACAATATTTACTTTGCATACAAGACCCACATTTTTCCAGGTAATTTATCTCAGTCATATTAATATTACTTTGGTCCTATTAGTATTTCAGTGATTTGATTTTAATTGGACACTAATGGACCGTATTGTACGTCCTTATCAGTTGAATGCACTGGATTTTTAATTTTACCATGTTTATTAAAATGTGTTTCCCCAAACTTACTTTTGGAGGGATAGGTGTAAATTCCCAGCTCTGGTTGCGGCTTCAACCTAAGGCCTTCGAATTTGAGAGTGTGAGCCTAACGTCAGTCTATCATGTTGCTTTTTTTTTTTCTACTGTTGTGAGCACACGCACTGTCCAGAAGTGCAGCTGTGGAGATGCACTATTGACAAATTGATGACCCCTCCCCCCCCAGGAGAAAAAAACACCTGAAGAAACTTGTGTAACAGGCAGCAGATATGCTGAACATACTGTCCGCCTGGGTGTTTTCACCAGTGTTTCTCTGAGGATCCATCCGTGTTGTAAAACCAGCATGCAGATAATGTTGCGTGTCAGTGTGATAGCAATGTGTGATTATTTTTTTAAAAAATGTGCCTATTTATTAACTATCCAAATTGATTGTAAAACAGACGTCGGGGTAGGCCTACTGTAAGTGTGCAGCTTTAGACTTGTGCAGGGTTGTAAACACGTAAGAACACCGTCTAGTTTTGTATCTGCTTAAGTAAATAAATGTTCATATGTATCGTTTGTCTTTCGTTTCCCTCTTTGTCAGCGTTTGAAGATGGCAAAGACATTGATCTTGTTGGTCTCTTTGCCTTTGTAGTGAATAACGGTTCCACTAATGAAAAGGATTTTGAAGATCAACGACACTAAAGTAATCTTATGTGTGGTGTGGTATATCATGCACCCCTCTGGTGACATGTCATTGAGTATAGGCTATAAGCCAGGCGGACCCTTTGCATTACGTTTCCATGGGCAATCCCTGAGTTTAAAGGGTAAGACTGAGCATTTATGTGTTTAAGGTGAAATCTCATCAGACTTGGGTTTTCTGTTTGATGCCATCGCAACGGAACTTGAAGTTCCATAGAATCCAAGTTAAATATTATTCTTGGACATAGCAGCAGTGCGGACGTCGATGTCTAGTCTAAAACTGTCTAGGTACCATGATTTACGTTTTTAACTAAAACATAATGTCTTATTGTTTACGTTAAAATGGAAGAGCGACAAGTACAAGAGCACATTTTTTCCAATTCAGACATTACTGTCTGAATTACTGTTTACCTTCAGCTCAGTTCTTTTTAGCCTGCAGTTTTTATACCCTCATTTTCAAGCTGAAACGGTTAAAGATAAGGACCTCTTGAATATACAGCAAGCGCTGTAGATGACTAATCTAAATCAAAATTGTTTTTTTAAAGTTCATATGCAATATTATTTAGAGGTTATTCAACCAGGACTATAAATCACATGCTAAATTGCCTGGCGAATACCACTAAAGATTGTCACAGTGCACGGTAATGAATTGACCATCCGTGATTTTTAAGGGGTCGGGGAGACTGGGTATGGTTGTAACACTTTTTTTGCTTCTGCACCTCTAACTCACTGAATTTTCAAGCTGGAGTTCTCAAACTTTCATACCCAGTACCCACACGTTTACTACAAATAACACCAATTCAAATCTCTGCAGAAATATCACAAACATTGTGAGCTGATGTCAAATACATGGTGTTCCTTTGTTACAACTTACCCCACTACCAGGGTAGGTTGTAACAATTATATAAAAGAAAGAAAAACAGAGGCCACACCATGTGATACGTTTCATAAGCAGGTTTACTGAAATAAAATAACAATCCAGAACAATGTCTGTCTCTCTGTGACAAACCATAACTCAAATCCAGCTTCTGTCTGACGCAGGAGTGTTTATCTGTGTGTATATTCTTAATTAGAGTCACAATGGTGACAAATAAACATTGGTAACTCTGGAGTGCAGGCTTGGTGGATCTTAGAGACCTCAGCACTGGCTTTTAACATTTTCTTTGTGGGGTTTCTTTTTTTATCTTGCTTGTCTTTATTCCTTTGTAAGATACTCTTTGTTATATTTTTGCTTCCTCTTCTCTCTTCTTCCATCAGTGCTTGCTTCACTGGTATATCGTTGAATATTTCAAGCTGCCTCTTCTTCCTGGTCCTGCCACTTGTTTTCTTTGGCCCTGCTTTTGGAAATGGCCATATAGCCAAAGGACTGTACCCCTGACCCGGAGACAACCCTGAGGAATCATCTGAGGAAGTGTCCTTAGGTGTATGTAAGGGGATGGTTGTAATACTTTTTAAAGTTGTGTTACAATCCACCCTACTTCTATCAGCCATTGTTTATCTTGCTGTATTAAGACAGTGGTTTGATATTCGTGGGGAAAAAATGCATCACATTTTGCCTGGGAAACTACAATTTCATATAATATAAGTCATAGGATTATATCTGCAGTAGTATAAGTACTAAACAAAATAAAGTCTTGGTCAAGAAATGTACTTTCTTACCTCAAAATCTGTTTTTTTCTCTATACACTCTGCACACACTTCTTTCCAACTTTAATAGCCACCTTGTGTGATCAGGAAGGAAGTGGGTAAACAGTGAAATGATCACATGACTCCTGTCTTATCCGTGATTGGAGGAACTGAGGGCATTACAATTCTGCCCATGTTACAGCCACACCCGGTCTCCCCTGTACGATAAACTTTGAATTTTGGCAATGCCAACAATGATCATTTACAGTATGACAAAGGCACAATCACACACTTTTGATTATCATACTGAACACTGCAAAAGCCACAAAGTGATTTTATAGCTGCAATTGCTGTCGCATGAGAAAAGGCTTGTGCTGAGAGTGCAAAGTGTTTTCTTTAAAATGATTGTTTGATTATCAGCTCAGTTTCACTTCAATCAGTTATTAGTAATCAGCTCCCATACAGAATTTTAACTTCCCATTCATATAACCACTGTTATATGGTCATGACTCTTATTCTAAATCCAGGCCTATATTTATTGTATTTGTCATTTGTGCGTTTCTGTATTACACCGACCTGTTGGGATAGTCCACAAGGATAAGCTCTGCTGCAGCCCTTACTGAAAAAGGTGCATAAGCTGTATGTCTCCTATAAAATATTCAACTGCAAGAACTGTAAGGTTTGTTTGATAAAACAATCAGCTTTTCTTTCTTTATATCAATATACATATTCCAAATTGGTGAAATGATACGCGAAGGCCTAAGGAGGGCGCTGAACTACCAGTATTTCAGAGGACCTAAGTAAACGCAAACTATGGTCAGTGAGTTGCCGGTAAGTCACTCCATACCACATTCTGGCCTCAGCACTTCAATCAGATATAAATATTTTGACTGAACAAAATAAAGTTGGCCTACTCAACATTAACACTTTTGTGAGGGTCACCAGTTACGTACAACCCCCTTTCTGAAAAAGTTGGGACAGTGTGCAAAATGTAAATAAAAACCGAATATTGCTAAGAATTTGGGAATTTCATCATCTATGGTACATAATATTAATAAAAGATTCAGAGGATCCAGAGAAATCTCTGTACACAGGGGACAAGGCTGAAAACCAATATTAGATAGCCGTAATCTTCAGGTCCTCAGGCGGCACTGCATTACATACGGACACGATTCTACAGTGAAAATCACTGCATGGGCTCAGTAACACTTACGACACCATTGTCTGTGAACACAGTTTGTCACTGCATCCACAAATACAGGATGAAACTCTACCATGCAAAGAAACCAAATCTAAACATGATCCAGAAACGCCGTATCATATGCTGCCACCCAGACAACGTCTTTTTCAGAGAAGGCCTTGTGTATTTCAATAACACAATGCCAAACCGCATTCTGCCCGTATTACAGCAGCATGGCTCTGTAGTAGAAGAGTCTGGGTGTCACGCTGGCCTGCCTGCAGTGCAGACCTGTCACCCATAGGCCTGCCTGCAGTGCAGACCTGTCACCCACTGAAAACATTCGGTGCATCATGAAATACGATAAAGGAAACCCCAAAGTTGTTGAGCAATTGAAATCTTCACTAACAAAACTCCAGCAACTGGTCTCCTCAGCTCCCAAACATCTACAGCATGTTGTTAAAAGAAGAGGCGATGCAGCACAGTGGTTAACATGCCCCTGTCCCAACTTTATTAAAACATGTAGCTGGCATCAAATACAAATTGAGCATATATTTGTCATAAAACAATAAAATGTTTTGGTTTCAACATCTGATATGTTGTATTTGTTCTATTTTCCATTAAATATGAGTTTATATGATTTGTAAATCATTGCATTCTGTTTTTATTTACATTTTACACAGGGTCCCAACTTTTTTGGAAATGGGGTTATAAATGTGTGTAATCAGTATCAGCCTATAAGTTCAAAACACAGCTCATTAACTTACTGCTTTATTTGGTATAGACCCATATTTTAAGTTCTAACTGTAAAATATTGCAGGCAAAAGCATCTGCATCAGGGTAAAAGAATACAATTTTAAATATATAGGCCTATTTGTAAAATTAATTATTTGTATATCTGCCAATACGAGGCAATTTTTAGTTTTTCACTATTTACGTCTTTAGCACAAATGACTATCCTAATACAGTCACATTTCAAACAATGTGACATATTGCAGTACAGAGCGTTATACAATACAGATTAACTAGAAATATAACTTCAAATTTTGATTTAATTACCCATAGGGGCTATTATTTAACAATTTAAAGCATGTGCCAAAATGATGAACTGTGAAAGACTTTGCCTTTGAAAAAAATGCTATTTGCATTGAGTAATATCAACCATCTATAGTTTTAATGGATATTAATTTGTAATGTAACAGGTCGTTCTGTTTAATTTTCTCACAATTCCCCAAGGTCAGACGCGTTAATATAATTTGTAGTGCAGTTGTTCGGGAACCGACTGCTGAGCACCATTGGTCCAGGCTCTCTGGAAGAGGGAAACAGCTGGCAGACACAGCAGAGAAAGAGAACTCCGGAACAAAGACGTGCATCATTACTACTTCATGAATTCAATAGAATTTCGTAATGATTGGCACTATTCAAGGGGTAGCAAATATTTGGATGTTATACTGTCATTCGAGGCAACCACATACTGGGCATCATTAGATTTCTTACACAGAGCCAGCGGCAAACATTTAAAATAAATGATAACTTTTGCTTTTTATTTCAGTTCTGGAGCAATAATGAGACGACTTGAACTTCACGACCTCTTCCTCAAATCTCCAAATCAAACTCTGATGAGATCTGACTAGACAGCTGCGTCACTCTCAGCTATTTTAAGTCATGAAGTACTTCTTCTTATTGTTTCTCCCGCACTTTCAGCTTAATATAATTTGGTTGTCGATAATGCTCTAAGCGTAAGGCTGGCCTGTGAGCTAATGTTAGGGGTGGGGTTTGTTCTATGTGCCAGATCCCAGGTCAGACTCAACTTGGACCTGAGGGCATCCTTCCAAGGCTGCATTCGAAGACTGAATTTCTCCCAACGGACCTGAGGGCTGTCCCATTTCGAAGGATCTTTCAAATGCAGCATAGAAATGCATCATTTTTTGCCAAGATCCCAAAATTAATTGCATGAACCTTTGAAGGATGCCTCATGCAAAGCCTACATAGACCACATCCTTCGAAGGATGCAGCCCCTGAATTCAGGCACGGCCCACAACTGAGCTCACAACTTTACTTCCATACTCAATAACTTCTATCCTTCATGAAGTGGACATTTTTAACATTATTTTGTGCATTCTCCTTCAAAGATCTGTCTCATTCCGGCGTGCGTTGCTGCCAGGCGTACGAAATTTGATTGCAAAAGTTTTATTTATTTTTTTATTACAGTTGTATTTGTGAATGTTTGCTAACCAAGGTAGTGGAGGAGTGGTTGTATAGCACAAGGACCATAAAACAGGACTGCTGAGTTTGCAGCCTCTCCACAATACAATGCATCCGGGGATTTGCAGCACAGAGGGGTTGCATTGTATGCATTGTCTCTCCTAATACTTATTACAGCTCCAACAGTTCTCAGAGGCTTTAGAGCACCAAGGGCTACATCTCCATGCAGAGACACGAAAGCCTTCCCTGGGAGATTGGTTTCAGTAGGAAGTATTTCTGGCTGTACTTTCATGATTTTCCAGGCATGGGGTGAAAAAGCATTTCCTTTCTATCGGGAACAGTATCTTCCAGAATAACTAACCCATCTGTCGTTTGTCTCGCAATTAAAGGCCTGGATCGCATCATGAATACGCTTGTGTTACAAGAGTTTCCACCACCGCACCATACCGGGGAGTATCGTTTAAACACGCACAACGCAAAACCTGCTCCAGAAAACATCAATACATCCATCCAGTAGGCCAACATGGCTATTGGGCGGCAGAACACATGTATACACATAACTTACAAAGAACGGATAAACTAAACTTTTTTTAAAGGAGAAATGGGTTGATAATTGAATATATAGGAGTAAAATAACATAGCAGTGACACACTATCTTCAATAAATATGACATCACTTCACATGGAACTTGGTTTAAAGCTGTGATTACATGGTAAGGCGACATTAGACAGACACAAAAAGAGACGTGAACATAAACGATATTAACCATGAATCCATGATACAGGACGATACTGTATGACTTAAGACTCACCACTATACATCATACAGAAATGGTGCACAGTCTCTGAAAGCCAAATATAACAGGCCTGCCCGTTCCAGAATTCACCGATAAATAAAGTAAATGTTTAAACCAATAAGTCTAACGGGACTCTTTAAGCCAGATGTGACATGTACCGCTGGCTGGCAGATCCGAATAGCAGTGACTAGACGGTTTGCAATGAGCATATCATGTTCACCAATTGTAGTTTCACTCAGAGTGGCTCAGTAACATCCAGCGCCTTATTTCTCTAAGCTGGATAATTTAACAAAATACATCAGGTATGAGGAAAGGGCTAAGCCATGCAAAAGAGTCACATTATTATCCACCAATTTATCCAGAACGTGGGCTAGATACAGAGGGGTAAAGAATTTAAACTAGTGACCCAATAGTCCCAGGAGACGAAAACGTAGCTCATAAAAACAAACAACAAATGTTGGTCAAACTGTTTTCACAGATCAAGTCAGTCCCAGGTAGAAAATGCCGTAAGGCAGGAGTACACCCTGTGTGAGACAAAGCACACATTTCAACTGTTAATTGTCATTAATCTATTAAAATGAGTTACTGACATCATTTGGAAGACAAAAGCCTTTGTATTACGCTCTCCTCAGACAAAAAAAAAAATCTGGTCCTCAGTCAGGAATCTGCCGTTTTGTGGCTACTTATTATGTTGAAAGTTGTTAATTTTACTATTAATTAATTATCCATCCATTCACCCATCTTCCAAGTGCTGAAATTGCACTGGCGTTGCCTGTTCGCGTTAGTTTCACCGCATACATTTTAATACAAGGTCTGTCAAGAGCTCCACGACGGAGCTTTTCCATTTGAAATAAATTTATGTCGTCCGCAACGGAAGTGCATTTGGGTGGAGTAACTGGCAGCATGTCCTGTACTTGCACAGGCTTACGATTACAGATCGTCCCAGTCCTCTCATACATAAACCACATAGTATGTTACCGTTTTCCACTTCTTATCCAGGGATTTTGTTTAAAAGTTCAACACCGTTTTACCCTGTTCAGGTATTAAGATTAAACCAGTCAAAAAGCGGTTGCTGCTTGTTTTATAGCAGCGTGCTCTACACAATCTAATTGTGGATAGGAGAAAATGCCAAAACACGTATTCATTATATACATACACACACACATACATATATGAAACCAGTTCTCCAACAGACATTTTAGAATAGTTTTCCCTTTAAATCGTCACTGCACAGAAATTGCAGGAAGTGGTTATTTTAAAGTTGGCAGCATTGTTTTAGTTTGGATACACTGCGTTGTTTCACAGAGGAGATAAATGAAATGAATTGAAAAGCTCGGACCAGGCTATGGAGGGCGCGTCCCGTCCGCAGCGTACCGGTAAATCTGCGGAGCGCCGATTTATTGTTTAAGCTCCAGGTGTGTGCGTTTTGCTGGTCTGTAGGCTAACATGCTAGACAAGGGGAAAATTCTCTATAGGCCTTTTCTGTTAACTGATATTCGCACGAATGAAGAGCAGACATTGGTATATAAATTCCAGGGTTTCTGCTGTAAGTGTACAACACGTTATCCCATCTGCACGCATGAATCCCAGGCTATAAAATACCTAAATGCTTTAATGTTTCCTTCCTCTCCAGTATAAGAAAGACATTCTAGGAGAACAGTCGCATTCAAATCCGCGCCGTGAATTGCAATTTCACACAGGATCTCAAATGCTTTTAGAGTTTATCCCACACAGATATGTTCTGCAGATTTAAAGTAGGTTAAACATTTCTGTTTGAGTACAATCTGTAAGTGTTTGATTTTAGGTGGCCATTCATTAGTAATAATAATGTATTATTTAATTTAAATATATGCCTTTATACTGTAGTGACTGTATATCCAACAGGCAACAAATTTGCTGCAGAGTAAACTGCGGTACAGGGCTCAAAACACACTCGGTTATTAGAATACAAAAATTATTACCAAATACATTTTCTGCAATCATTCATTGCTAAACAATGCGATATATAGTGAAGGTCATATATAATAGCTAGGTCTTCAATAATTAAAAAACTTAAAATTCTTATTAAGTCAATTTTAATAACATTAAAGGGTATTTTGAAAGACAAGTCATTTGGAGAGAGTAGCCTGATTGTGCTTAAACTGTTTATACAAGATATGTTATAGGAAAATTACCTGTTAAAGATGATGCAGTGTTTGGAATGAATGAGATTTTTTATGTATGAACTGTTTAAATAAGTCTTTTTTCAGTTACTTATTGAAATGATGCTCCATCCCATGCCGCGGTGGGGAGCTGGGGTGCCTAATGAGCCAGCCTGGTTAGCTGGCTCTCTTCTGCCGGGGG
>JAODJU010000119.1:155042-188776 GCA_026776725.1 Gnathonemus echidnorhynchus
ATAACCTATAGTAAACACATGTTGTCTTGTCTATAGTTTTGTACCAGAGCTAACTAAGCAGTAAGCCTTAGAAAAACAGTTCCAGAATATGACTCACAGTCCTTGATTTCATCGAACTTAAAGTTGGAAACTGTCCACTAAGGCCCATATTTCATCCATCTTTAGCACTGGAAACATGTAGCATTTAACGTGTACAACAGACCGACACTGTTCGATGAAACAGAGACCTTTCAGTGCTGACATGTCACTGACGTTAAACCCACCACAGTTACGCGAAGTAACACTGAAACAGGGTGTGGTAGGAGTAACAATTATTGTACACTTTAAAAATAGTCAAGCTATTTTTATATAATTGGTTCCTGTTAACGTAGGGTAACATTTTTATTTCACTGTTTTAATAAGCTTATTAAAAACTGCTTATAATATCTGAAAAATTTGACTGCCGGACTTAAAATGAATATCTACAGGCTACTGACTGACGTGTTTTCCCGTGATACATGCTAATCGTCAAAAAACAGACACGTACCACACATGCATACCCAGGCAGTAAAATAGGCCATCTGCTCTTTGTCATGTCGATCAATACTCTTTCAATCACCAAATGCTCTGAAACAGCCAAAGGAATGTTAACATTGGTTTTAAAGTATATTATTTCTTTTCTGCAAAGAAAAATTTGCCAGCCATAATAAATAGTGTGAAAAGAAAATGTAATAGCAACTTCCAGAAACCACTGTATAAGCCAATGAAATTGCTGTTAAAGAGCAATGAAAGGCCTTAAACATGTGTGCTGATATATTTACTCATAAATTTGCATGTTGTTCCAGTGCCATGGAGGATATCACTAGTGAAGCACTGTCAGTCATTCTCTGAGGTGCTGTTTTGATGCCCAATTACTGTCCAGGTTCATAGTCAAATCCAGCTATAGGCAAATGGAATGGAACATCTCTGGTGGGAAAGGAGCCTGAGCTGGTGGTAGAGAGATACCAACAAGACCTCAACTCATGGCACAGACTCTAGTACCAAACTCCTGGAAAGGGGCTGGACTCTATTACACTCTAGAGTTGTAGGTGTGGGTCTGCTTATAGCCCCCCAGTTCGGCACCAATGCATTCAAGTTTACCCCCGTGTTTGATGTAACGTTTGATGGTCGTTGTGATTAGTACAGATGTTGTATGTTGTCTTTCTCTCTTCAGCAGACATGGAAGCAGATTATCTGTTTTATTTTTTTCTTTTCTCATTTTTTTTCTCCTCTCTCTCTCTCCCCCTTCTTCTCCTTTGTTTTCCCTCCTCTCTCTCCCTCCCCTTCTCTTGAGGAAGTAAATAAAAATATAATAAATAAAATAAATAAATACAAATAAAGTAGTCTTCCGCAGAGGGGGGGTGGTGGAGGGAATATTAAAAAAAAAAAAAAGTTTACCCCCGTGAATGAAAGGGTGTTGGGGGATGGGCTTTGATTGCTGTCGGTGCATATGCACCAAACAAAAGTTTAGAGTATCCGGCCTTTTTGGAGACCTTTGAGCGGGTGTTGGAAGGCGCCCCTTCTGGGGACTCGATAGTTCTGCTGGGGGACTGTAACGCTCATGTGGGTAATGGCAGTGAAAATGGAAGGGTATGATTGGGAGGAACAGCCTGCCCAACCTGCCCTATCTGAACCCGAGCGGTGCTCTGTTATTGGATTTCTTTGCTAACCACAGTTTGTCCATAACAAACACCATGTTCAAGGATAAGGGTGTTCATAAGTGTACCTGGCACCAGAGCCCTCTAGGCCACAGTTTAATGATCGATTTTGTAATCGTATAGTTGGATCTGTGTCTGCACTTGGGTGAAGAGCAGCTGGTGGCGAGTTGGATTCAATGTCGGGGGAAGATGCCGGATAGACCTGGTAGACCCAAACATCTAGTGACAGTGTGTTGGGAGTGTCTGGCAGAGGTTCCTGTGCTTGCATCCCAAGGAAGTCAGGAGACATTGAGTCTGAATGGACCATGTCCTGGGACTCCACTGCAGAGGTGGCTGTGCAGAGCTGTGGCCAGAAGGTTATTGGTGCCGGTTGTGGTGGAGAACTTGCGCATCACAGGGGCTGCGGTTACTGAAGTAGTCAAAAAACTTTTTTGTGGTAAGATTCTTAATGTTATTGGGCTGTCCTGACAAAACCGCCTCAACCTCATTGCATGGAGGTTGAGGACAGTACCTTTGGATTGGCAGACTGAGGCGGTGGTCCCAATCCTTAAGAAAGGGAACTAGAAGATGTGTTCCATCTTTAAGGGGATCACGCTCCTCAGCCTCCCTGGGAAGGTCTATGCCAGGGTATTGGAGAGGATGGTCCGCGTGTTGGTCGAACCTCAGATCCCGGAGGACAATTCAGATTCCGTCCTGATCGCAGAACACTGAACCAGCTCTTCAACCTCCCATGGATTCTGGTGGTTTCATGGGAATTTGCCCAACCAGTCTACTTGCATTTTGTGGATTTGGAAAAGGCATACGGTCGTGTCCTTTGGGCGGCCAGGATGAGGATCAGCACCTCCTAATCTGATGCCATGGTTCTTGACCGGAAAAGGGTGGCTTGCCCTCTACGTTTCTACTCTCACCTATGATCACAAGCTATATGTAGTTACTGAACACATTGGACAAAGTATAT
Organism: Gnathonemus echidnorhynchus; assembly: GCA_026776725.1. Lineage (NCBI taxonomy): Eukaryota > Metazoa > Chordata > Actinopteri > Osteoglossiformes > Mormyridae > Gnathonemus > Gnathonemus echidnorhynchus. The sequence goes on from JAODJU010000119.1 coordinate 157,677, forward strand.
CTTTCAGCTGGCGTGGGAACGCATTGGTTTTTTTCCCTGTGGAGCTGGAGGAGGTAGCTGGTGAGAGGGAGGTGTGGGATTCCCTGCTGCCCCCGTGACCCCACCCCGCGTAAGCGGCAGAAAATGGGTGGATGGATGGATGGATGGATGGAATATCACTGGAAATATACTTCAGTTGCGTTTTAATCAAGTGATTTTCAAGGGGTGCCAATGATTGTGACAACATTTAACAATAGGTAAGGTTAACAATTTCTTTCAGTAGTTTTACCTCAATGGAAAGGTATGATTTTGTGAATAATTTGAGTGAAAGGCCCAGAGAATAAACAGCGAAGACATTTTTCATAGCTTGTATAACTCATATATAGTAAGCATGGCTGTAATTCTGGAGGGCCCTGTATGTATTACATATCTATTGGACTCTATGTGACCAATGTCCTAACTGTGTATGTATCTAATACTCTGTGTAAGAGAACCATTGACTAATAGCGCTGGAAACAGGGGTGCTGAGGGCGCTTCTGCACCTCCTATTGTCTGTTTTATTGAAGAAAAACAGCGTTATGGCATTTATCTCTCAGTGGCTCACAGGAGCCTTCAGGAGTATTTCTCCAAAAAGACTATCATTGTTAGCTGTTGATAGTTACCGATTGATACAAAAGAACTTCAGTAAAATCTATTGATTGTTCCAATTTTCAGTACCCAGTGCTCAAAAGGTCTTCCCACAGCTATGTCCAGAAACGAGTTTCCCGTGTGTGTGAACATACTTGGCCAATAAGCCTGATTCTGATCAATAGTCATACACGTTGTTGACCAGCATCAGGATTGGTGGAGTGAGGGATATGTTTGAGCACCTCCGGAAGCTGAAGTTCAGGTGAGAAGGTCTACAGATGAGGAATTCATCCAGAGGGTTGCAAAGCTGCAGTACTGTAGCCATGACATGACATAAAGGAGCAGGAACTGAAGAGATTTATGAATGTCGTTTCCGTGGACCTTATGGAAGACGTACACCCCCACCCCCCCTTACTGCCACTGCATGATAAATTTTAGGTGTTTTAGCTGTCAAGAGTAATGTCGAAGATTTTTCCCGCTGCTCCCTTAACTGAGATGGAGAAGATGAGGTTTGATGTCTTTCCAGGCAAGATGCAGGGAGCCTAAGCTATTTGGGGCTCTGAATAGTGTTGGTGATATTGGAACATCAATGGTGGTTTTGTCCAAGAATGTGAATTTGTAAAGACTTTCTAGTCCTTGAATAGAGTTGCTTCAACATTTTTTTAATCTTCCTCTCACACTTGTCTTTCTAATGAATATGAACCTTAAAAAAATGGGTACATATGTATATATCCACAGAGACGCTTACATATTGTTGTGTGTGAACCAGTTTTTTGTAGTAGAGCCAAGGAGAAAGAAAGCATATCACAGGCACTTTCTATAATTTGTGTTTTGAGAGGTGACGGAATGTCTTACTGAGAGTGAGGGGGGAGGCTGATGTCACAGTTAAAAAATAAAGTGACCTCAAGAGCTGAACAAAACTGGAAAGTAAGTTCTACAGACGTGTATCTAGCATAATGGCCTGCAACAGGCCTGCACCATGTGATTTATTTTCACGATTTTTAAGACCAGCACTGTTTTCGGTTAACATCAAAACCTACGCATGATGCTGACATTAAATGCCAATTTCGGTTTCCTCTCTCTTCTAAAGCAGATGCCTGTGAAAAGCATTCTAAAACCGAAAAACCTTCACTTTGTCAGGAAACAGTTCAAGCAGGACAGGTTACAGCAAAGAAGGGTTTGTGTTCCTCGACATTGCTTCAAAGTCCTTGAGATAAATGCATTTATATTGCGGTAATGCCTGCAAAATTGTATTTGCATGACATCTAGCTAATAATACGTTAAGCATGGCAATGTCATGTAATTTCCACACTATCCTGAAACGAAAATGAATCAAAAACAAAGGCATAATGACAGTATATTCTGCTTCCTTAATCTCCCAGGACAATTGAGAGTTTTGCTAATACATTTTGGCCCCAGCATCAGAGTCCTCACTCCCTCCACCTGCTGGGACATTCAGGCATCGCACCCTTTTCTGGGGCACAGCTCCTTTATTCCCCTCCTTCTCCATGATTGTTTTTAGCCCCCTTGGCTCTCCAGACGGCCATGCTCTGCTGTGGTGGGGAGTTTTAAATGTCACTCTTCTCTTGTGGTACAGACCGCTGCTTCCTCTCTTTGGCACAGACCGCTGCTTCCTCTCCTTGGCACAGACCGCTGCTTCCTCTCCTTGGCAAAGACCGCTGCTTCCTCTCCTTAGCACATGTCCTCTTGTCTTCGCTGTTGATCTACAGCCTGTACAGTAGTGGGCAGGGAGCTCATTGCCAGTAGTAAATACTACAGAGAAACATTCAAGAAACAGAAAAGTTTCAATCTGGGATTTTTTTTTGGTCTTTTTCGAGAAGGACTTGTTTTTTAAGTTTGTTCGGCACAGACCTCAGTACCTGTGTTTGACTTTGAGCAGGTTTGAGGGGGATCATACCAGAAATGCCACTCCCCTCCAATCTCAAGACATCAAGATAGTTGTACTATATGCGATGTTCCACTATCTTTCCTTGCAGCATAGTTAAAATGATCCAACATAGCAAGACGCTACTTCAATATTAGTTTAAATACTAGAACTCGTGGCCATAGGTGGAAATTAGCAGGAGAACATTTTAAGCTGGATTTGAGAGAGCACTCCTTTACACAGCATGTAGTTAGAGTATGGAATAAGTATTCCTGTTAGTGTAGCGCAAGGTAAAACCCTGGGTTCCATTAAATCAGAGCTAGATAAGATTTTAACAACTCTGAGCTATTAGTTGAGTTCTCCCCAAATGAGCTTAATGGGCTGAATGGCCTCCTTATGTCCTTATGACGCTCAGCTTTTACAGTCGCCATTGAGTAAACTGGACAGTTATGTCTTAAATAGAAAAAGAATCTGCATTTTCAGGTTAGTTTATTGTTGATCTTCTGAAGGTCATGTCGGATAAATAATTAAAGTTACCTCCCTCTCTCCCAGCGACTGCCTAAGAACTGTGACTCTGTCCCCTGCTTCTCTCCGCTAATATGGGCACAGCTGTCCCCAGTGTTCCCCAGTTGTGCGTGGCTTTAAATTATAATTTTTTTCTATAGATAAAGGGAATTAAATGTGGGTTTCGGTGAAAGGTGTCACCTCATTTTTCCGCCATCAGCTTTTGTTTCCGTCTTGTGAGGAATGGAGTGTTTTCTATCCGCCGTTCCGTAATCCAAGTTTAAAAAGCCAGAAGTGACTTGTTTCCTAAGGGTTTTTAAGAACAATGCAGTCCCAAAGTAGAGGAAATCTTTCAGTTTGCGTGTGACACAGGGGTGCATTTAATCTTACTACCAACAGCAAACGGATGGAGATTTTTCCAGAAAACACGTAGCTTTCGTGTGGGAACGGTCTTAGCGGGTCTCATACATGATCCAGCCATAACAGACTGAACATATTAAACACAGAAAGGCTTCAATCACCTATGAAGACTGATGAGTGTAAAGGTCAAATGAAATCATCCGTCCATTAGCTATGCCACACGGAGGTAGACTAAGAAAATAAAGTCCAAAGAATCAAAAATCTGTCAATGATACTCTGAGAATCAGAGGCAAATTGTACCAAACAGGCTTGTTTTTGATTAATTGTCTTGAGACAGTTTACATACCAGAAAGTTACAAGCACAGCCCTGTCCAATAATCTTCTAATAGTGCTTTGATTGTATGATCAAACGCCTGTATGCATAACAGGGCCTGTTGGCATTTATTAAAAACAAACAAAATGACAGTGGTCTTTAGTTCTGTAATCAGTCTGCTCATCAGACTAATTTATTTAGCATCAACTCTATTTATGCCTCCTTTGCCAGTTTAATTATTTTTTATTAACTTTTCCCCTAAAACCGGAATACATTAGGGAGCAATTTGGTTTTCTGTAGTTCGTTAATTTTTTTTTTTTAATTCATAATGAGGTTACCTAAGGTATCTACACTGCAGCGTGATAAACAGTTCTGTTATTTCTGTGGTTCACTGGAATTAAACAACTGTTAAAATTAATTACTTTCAGAGTCTCTGTTTCTCATAACACAATACTAACTCTGTGTGTAATTATTAAAACAACATAGATTTAACTGCAATCAAATTATGAGGAAAAGTTTTTTTTTCAAAGCTAAGGAAGCAATTCAAATCCATCCATCTATCCACCTTCCGTGCTGCTTGTCCAGTTCATGGTCAATCAATTATCTTACTTATACCTTAGATTACTGACAGTAAATCGCCATTTATGAATTTTGCATAGCTGTGCACATGCTAGAAATGTTTAAAAAATAATCCAATAAGGAGTGAGTCTGGAACAAGCAGTAGTGGTTTTCGTAGCGGTTTAGAAAAGGAAATTGTGAGCTTGGAAATCTTGGAGATTCACTAAAACAAGTTAAATATTCAGCACTATATAAGACTTTGAGGAAAGGTACAGGTTTGGTGACAGTGTTTGCTGCATGCTAGCTGTTTACAGTAACCCACTGGCCCCCTAACCACCCGGCTCTACGCGTATTTCTTAGCTTATGATGTCCTAATGGATGGATGGACAGACTTGCCCCCCCAGCCCGGTGCGATTCCCTTTAGCGGAGCCCAAGCCAGTGATAACCTACTGACGTTTACACTCTCATTCCTGTGCTTTGGGGATCACAGGGTCTAATAGAGCCTGCCTACTGCAATACATATTAAAAAGGACGTAATGACTGCACATCTTTGTGTGCATTCCGACAGCTTCTCTGGAGTCACAGTCCTCATATGTGTGGGATCCTCATGGACTTTGCTGAACGTCCCTCCCAAAGCCGTCTGGACATCAGCAGGCTTCTGCAGGCTTATTTATGTGTCTGTGATTTAATTAGCTTTTCAGCGACGGCAAATTCACAGTTGTCAGTTTCCGCTGAAAGTCGGTGTACTAGGGGTATAACTGTGATTTTTTTTTTTTTTTGATTTAGACCTAAACACGTTATTTTTTTAGATATTTACGAGATAAAGGGGTGTTAAGAAAAACCTTATTTATTATCCTACAGTTTTCCAAGACATGAGATGAAACCTTCAGCCCAGTTTTGAGCTGCTCAAACTTCCTGCTTGGAGCCTGAAGCTAAAAGAAGCATGCATGCAATTTTAGTGCATTGCAGTAAGAAGTCAGAAAGGCTGCATTACGCATATGTGTCTGTAAATACTACTTAGGTATTTATACCTCATTTCCTTAGCTGATGCTGTCACTCAGTTTAATTTAAATAGCTTGAAACTCTACTCATCTGTACAGAGGCCTATTTCCTGATGCGGTTCTGCACCACTTCTGCTCCTGCAATTAAATTGAACTCGTTTCGTTCATTATCCCTTAACCTCAAAGCCGCTCGCCGCCCCCTAGCTCAGTGAATGAAGTAAACGTAACATTTTGAATTTAACTAGAGACCGTAACCATGCAGTATGTGGTACAGATGACCAAAATTTGGACAGCGGTCACTCCAGGGCTGATCTAAAGCCAGGAGCGAGAGCCGAAGGGCACGAGGGTGACTGACGAGTTTCATCTAGGATCCCCTCTTTCAGCTCAGGGAGAACCCCGGACTGGGGTCAGAGGTGGGAGGAGGCCAACATTTCCAGAGCCAAGCTCACAATGTTTAAAGGGAGCCTGCATTGTGGTTAGCGTAGTGTGACGTGCTTCCAGACAGGAAGAGGGCTCCATCAATGGCTGACCCAGTTCCACTTTCACAGCCGGGCCGGATGTGGAGAGCAGGGGGGTCAGAGGGACCTCTCACTTCGTTCCGCGTACGTAGGAACAGCCGTGGGCAGGCTGCGGAGAGGCCTGACATGGGACGGCTCACTCAGCACCACCAAAGACGCCGGCCGGAGCAGGAATGCTTTCATCCATCCGTGATATAATTTCTGTACGGTTCTCCTGGGACTTAATGCTTAATGAGCCACACAGGGCTAGCAGCCACCATCCTACAGTACAGACATGTATGTTCTTTAAAGGTATAGGCAAAGTTGAAATCGAGGTTTAGCGAGTTCTTTGTGTTCAAAACCACTTGCAAGGTGCCCTCTGCCAAAGTTTCATGTAATTTTTCTACCATTGATTATTCTGTTTTTAGCTACATTTTTGATGCCAATTTCTGGGACTTAAAGAAAATTTAGTTTTTGTTTAGTTTTGCCATTTTTTTTGTATTACCCTATATTAATTAGGAATATATCTCAGCTAAACTGACAATTATTAATTGTTCCTCCTACACCACATGAAAATGAGCATGAATGAATTAAAATATGTACCTCAGATGAATTATTCAACAAAGGCATGGGCTGAAGTGCTCAACATTGCGGTCAGGCCTTGAGCTGCCTGGGATGGGCTCCAGGCCCCTGGATCGATGGGCTAAATTGTGGTATCTGTACAGTAACAGTCCACATGGCTTGTTCACTTGCAATCAATTGCTGTTAACTTGCCATCTATGAACCATGACCACATGACTCAACTCCCAGACTGAAAAGAATAATTCATATTTTATTTGACCTAAAAATATAATATTTCATCCAGAAAACCAATTGATCTATTAAAAAAAAAAGAATCATTTTTTTGTTCTTAATTTCTCATTCTCAGGACTGACCTTTATCATGTGAATGTATCAGTTACAACTCCATCACACTAAAAATCCATCACATTCTTTCATTTATTATGGAGACCTTGCCCAGATTTTATCTATGCAACACTAATGTACAATAGATTCACTTAATTAAAATTGAGACACGACAGGACATCGACCTGGCTGTTCCCGGTCACGGTGAGTAAATGTGCTTAAAAAACACTTCACGAGCAGGCCGACACTGTGAAGTCAGCTGTGCTTCCAGTTGGAAGACATACGTGCTGTAAGTTTCAAAAGAGCCTGCCGATGACTTTACCAGCTGTGTAGGAGTTGGAGATCCTTATCCGTGAATTGGGTCTGGAAAGCACACAGGCCCGGCGCGCTTGGCCTGCTCTTTGAAGGTAACCTTGTTTTACTTGCCCAGCTTCCCAGGACTGCCCCTGCCCTGACTGCTCAGAGCTCGCTACCCTCTGACAGAATCTGGGCTGCGGCACATTTGGCCTGCCATATTACTGACTGTCGGGGGGATGGGGGGGGGACAGTTGTCAGGCTACAGCCATTGATGTGTCCCATGAAGCAGAAGGGCTGAGCTCTTCCGGAGCCTTGGCTAGATAAGACAGCATGAAGCTTAGCGATGAACAGACCTTGACTTCTTGACTAGAGACCTAAATAGGTGCCGGGTCATCTCCCAGAAGATTCCATATTGTTCCCTTGACGTAAAGACATGAGATCTATTAACTCATTGATAGGAGTCAGAAAGCATCATTGTTTCCATCCATCCATTGTCTATAGCTTGTCCAAAGCAGGGTCATAAGGGTCTATCCCAGAAGCTATGGGCGCAAGCAGGGAATCAAAAATTCCTTGTAATAACTGTGCATGTGTGGTTACAGTAGTACAACAAGACTGTGCAGAGGTTCAGTGTGAAGACCTCTCCATGTGGATTATTTCTCCTTGGCTGCTGTAAATTTTATGTGTATTACATGATATTAAATAATGTAACATCCGTAACATTCCCAATACCATTTTTGTCATTAATTCACCTACACAGTCACTTCAGCTGATAATTAGTTACATGGTTAATGTTCTCTGTACATTTACTAACAGAAATATGAAAATATAGCAGGAATATGGAAAATGCAGGTCATTTAATGGTGTATGTCTGTTGTTAGCGCTATGCTGTCCAGCCCTCTTCTGTGACCCAGCCTAGAATAATTGATTGGAAGATGGATGGATGGGTGAACCTTCAGCCAAACAGAAAAGCAAAGCATCATTACGCTGATCAGCAGTATATATATATCAGAGGTGGAAAGTTCAGGTCCAGAAAGTACAAATCCAGAGCAAGGTATTGTTTCTACCAACCCCGTGAGTATAAAGAGTCACAGTCACAGAGTGCTCAGCTGGTTGGTTGAAACAAAAACTTGGTCTCATCGGAATGCTTGTTTTCGCTTACCTCATCTGGCTCTCCGTGAAACACACAGACACATATAGGTGAGAACTTGGGGGGGGGGGGGACGTGTGGCAGCTCTGGAGCTGGGTGTTAAGGGCTCTGCTCAGGGCCCCATGGACATGTGACTGTTAGGCAGAGGCTGGGGTTTCCGATCGCAGCCCCTCCCTAGCACCACTGCACTCACCTCGTCAAACAAAACTTTTTAAATAAAAGCTTCCAAATGATTAATTTAACAGAGTCGTTTGCCCTGAATCAAATAATTTAATAAAAAAATACAAGTTCAAAGACGTAACCATCCCAGAAGAACTTATATCAAACCACTTTCACAAAGACCTCCCTCTGGGCTCTGCTTTGAATGACGCAGTTCACTCAGGGTAAACTTTAATTGGCCTTATAATTATTAAATATTTACAAACTCATGCAGTATGCTGAATATTTAAAAGCATCATCCGAATGTAAACGTCGGCGTATAAATAATAACAAAGAAATAAAGTGCATTGGGGATTTTACTCCTCGGCCATAACAAGCTTTTATAAAGCCCTGGGGGACTTTATGTGGATAACACCGTGAAGGACTAACGGCACGTGACTGTAGCTTTGAAGGGAATGAACGCACAGTGTCCGCTGATGCTGCTCGACTTACAGTCTCGTTTCACGGTGACTGATAACCCTGGATCAGGTCCGTCTGCTGCCCTTCTTTGAGGCCGTCCCATCAGACAAGTCAACACACATTATTAGCGGGATGAAATAATATTTTTCAAGGGAGTTCATCATATGTAAAATACTTAAATGCTTCATACAGCTGGTTGCACACTAGGAATTCAGTGTTGCTGCCTCCTAATACGAAGAATGGGAACTGTGTGGCTCAGCCAAACGCCTCAGCCTGCCTTACGAATATTACATCCATTATTTACCTGCTTTGTAATCCCCTTTATCCCTGAGGACTGCTACACAAGCAGGTGTTTCAATAATCAGCGGCACCTTCGAGCCCTCGAGGGTCCTGCTGTCTGCGACTCTCAGGCCAATGGCAGCGGTGAGATTGCTGCTATACAAAACCCCAGGTTCTCTGCAGGCAATGAAAGAGGCACACCCAAGGGGTCCTTTGCAGAAAGCCACATGCATGCAAAAATGATAGAGATTCATTCATCTAAATTTATCGTAGCAAGAGAATAGTTTCTAACAACCCTTACAGTTATGATTCCTCATCATTATTTCATATTTAGGAATAAAACTCTAATGCGTGCATGTTGATCTCTACGTCCATGCTGATATTGTTGGCATTCGTCTGCTCAGATTCACATCATCTTGCATGTTGCCTTCAAGTATAAAACCAAAAAGCTACACAAATGACACATAAATGTAGAAAATTCTATACATGCATGGACATCAAAGTAACGTACTGGGAAAGATCTCATAAAATGGCATCTTGTGTAACAATACTGATGTTTGTATAACCCTGAATTTACCATTCTATTACAAATGTAACTGTGTCCTTTTCTATTGTAATTGTATTATTTGATATTACAAACTTCATGAAACAATAAGAAAAAGGAAGGTGTCCATATTGCTTGCGTCATTGCTTTCTTGTTTGCTTTGTGTCCAATATTTCCAACAGTGTTGCTCTGGTCTTTATTTAACCTCAGGAAGGTTTTACCTCCCGCAGACGTGCGCGCTCATCATCGACTCGACTCAGCTTCTGCCTTCTTATGAATCAATGCAAGCTCCTCCAACCCTAACAGACGAGAAGGTGGTAAATCGCCCCTAAGCCCTGTTAGATTAAATTGGACCTTTTTTCCATACATGGTAGGACTGCACAGTGTAAACAATGTCCTGGGCTAAACTTAACTATTGAAATAGTGTTTGTTTATTATTCTGTGAAGCTCCTCGCGGTTTAATCAATTCTTTTTGAGGTAAAGGGCCACTCCATTAACCCGTGTAGGAAAGCATGTTGTCTGTGTGGTTTAATCAAAATAATGAGGACTTAGGATGGGCCTTCCGGCTTTGCGAAAGACAACAATTTGCTTTTGGAGGCTGCCAAGACTGTGTTACTATTACTAATCTAAACAATGTGATGCAAGTTATCTGTATCACTTCAAGTAGAACGGGTCAATCAGGCCTTCAGTCAAATTGATTTAGCCATTCTGGCAAAAATCCTTCGATGTGATTGTTTTCTAACTAGTTATGGAACCATATGAAACCAAGTAATTTAAGTGTTCCAGTGTGTATAGCTTGTATGTAATGGTATAGAATGATTTTTCCGTTCAAAAACCCGAAGGTTCCCTGAAAACTATCTTCTTGCCTTTCCCAAGAGCTCTCTATAACTGATGTCATCTTTTGTTCTCTGATTTATTGTTCAGCTTAACTTATCACTTTCATAGATCTGGCTGTGACCTTAGATGAGGGTGCCTTTGTCCAGGACAAACCATTGCTGCAGAAATAAAATGCTTCACAGTGGGGCCTATGGCCTTCCTGCGAGATAATATCACAGTACAGACCCTTGTCCTTTCTGCTCTGATCTGATTCAACTTCCCGTGCAACTCCAACAGTTAGTCCCGATCAGGGGTGCGTTTCCCAAAAGCTCCCGTTAGCAACTTATGTAGTTGGAACCATTCAGTTGCATGGTTCAACTATGTAAGTTGCTAAAGTAGTTAGCAACGATGGTTTCGGGAAACGCACCCCAGAGCTGCTCACAAATCCAACCTAATTAAACGTGCCAGAGGGTGGCTTGAAAGGCGTCATCAGCAGACTCCCCTGAGCACACTCTGGCCGTCTTGGCTCCGTCTAGCTCCTATCAGAGGATGTCGCTCTTGGCCACGCCTCCTCTCATCAGTTCTTCGATGGAACAAGCTATAGGGTAAGTAATTCTGTATTTGCAAGGCTTGTCATGAAAATATACATTTTTTTTGTATCTGCATGTAGTGCAGTTTGCTGTGCTAACCCATCCCATCTGCCTGCGTTTTGTGCATTAGAGTTGCTGTTTCCCAGTGCTGATGCAGTAACTGCTCCGTCAGGCCTAAGGATTTTCTGCAAGAAATGGAGACAGAATCAAAAACAAACAACAACAACAACAAAAAATCAAGAATTAACAAGTGCTCTCTTAACTTAAGTAAAAAATATAAACTAAAACAGTTGCTCACCTTCCATAAGAATATGTCTCTTTTCCCTAGGATTTACAGAGTAATCACTTAAATTAAAAAGGACCAATCCTGCATAGCAACCCAATATCAGAGAACCACCACAGTTACAACAAAAACAGCTGTCTGGCCATGTCTGCTACAGACAGCGAACATACCTGCCCTGTCTGTCCCTGTATTCCTAACCTGTCGACATATGTACGGTCGGCTACCTTACATGACAAGCACGACGTGGTAAACCTATCACGGCGGTTAATGGCGCCCCTGGTCTGCTGTGGAGGTCCCTCGCTTTTCCGTCCGAGCATGTATGCGCTCTACTATGTACTAAACAGCTGCAGCAGCACTCTGTACCATTTGCTGGTGAGCGCTAAAGCTGTTATATCTAATTTAATGCTTTGTCTACCGCCGTGATTAACAGCATCCACTAACAACGTCTGCCAAACACATTCAGGACTGGAAATAATGAGCTTTTTTATTTTTTTCTGATTTTGCTCTTTGAATAAAAAAAAATGGTTACGCTTGAGTTACACATGATGAAAAGAAAATTGTTTTATAAGGACGGAGCTCGCTAAATGCACAAGGCGATGGAAGGGGAGCATACGAAAAAAATATTTCCAAAATACATGAAATATTTTATGTCATTTGCATTTTTATCCTGAGGTGTTTTACAACACCATCTGGTACTACTCCAGTGCAGTTGCCATCAAAACGACCATTTCCAAACACCTTATTGTTTTTTGTACTGATACTAAGTCCTCGGTGTGACTTAATATGAACATTTGAGTAGATGCATCATTATCAAATTCTCCAAAAATAAAAGTAGACAACTAAATAGTGTTTCCACTTAAAAACACACACGATCCGCTCTAATTACCATTAGGCAAGCAGCCTACGGTCAGCAAACAAACGGAAACCCTTTGAAAGAGAACAAAACCGGTATCTGGTGAATCAAAAGTGCGGGTCTCAGTGCTGGCGGTCTCTCTCTCTCTCTCTCTCTCTCTCTCTCTCTCTCAGGGCTGAGACTCATCACTCTCGTCGCCGCTTTCCAGATGTCCTTGTCACTGAGTCGCAGTCGCAGCCCAAAACCCAGACGCTCCCCGGTTTTAATTAAACATTTCGCGGGCAGATGACATCCCGCTCGCCGCCGAGGCTGTTCGTGTCCGTTAAGCTGTCCCGCAACATCACTATTACGTTTCCCCCCAAATCTTAGGCCATTTAATTTATTATTCTCGGTTTAAAACATTGCATTACCTCATATTCCTGTCAGGTCTCCCAGCGCAGCGTATAATGGAAAATTCCTGCGCTTTGCCAGGGGAAGTGTGTTTGACTGAAACTTTGATTAAAGAAGATAAAGGAACTTCTAATGTGTTTAAGGCGCTAATGCTGGGGTGGAGAGAGGGAGCACTCATGATGGGGGCCGATATGGTACAGGGTGCGAACGGGGGTTGAACATCATGTTACACTTGCAGCTAGCATATGCCTCCGCATTCACTGGAAAATAAAATGTGACTCTGTTAGACTCAAAGTGAAGTGTACTGTAGACCTACTAAATTAAAACTCCCTGAATGTATGCAATATAAACGGGTTTAGCCAAGTTCACTTATAAAAACAGATTTAAATGGAATCTATGTAATGCATCACTCCATTTTTTTCTAAAGAGATCAGTTTTACTAAAAGTGAAGGATAAAAGACAGACAGGGGGACAATAATGGCCTTGGTGGCGGACTGCTTAAATTCCACATTCTGTTTTTAATTTCTAGCGCCGAACTGGCGACACGCCGTTTACTGTGACACGGAGAATTGCACTTGTCTGTTAATGTTGGCGAGGGGAGCCGTCTGCATACGCCCACGTATTCGGGAGGACACATCCAGTTTCTCGCATTAAAGACACTCCAAAGCGGGAATACTGCATTATTTCCCCCGCGGTCCAAATTCCATCAGCGACACAAAGGCAAGGTGCGCTGCCCCACCCCACGGCCGACCCGGGAGGGGGGAGGGGGTGTAATTCACAAACAAATTTATGGGGGGAGGTTCTAACCCGTAATTTTACTACCTGGATACGTGCCTGTACTGCACAAGAGTATTTGTCGAGCAGGGGGAGGGGGAATCGATCATGTGGTCTGGCTTAAATTGTGTTTTGGTAAAACTGTGTACCATACATCTACAGTCCCGTGCATTGTCATACTTGATATGTCCCATGACATATACTGCTCTATACTCCTCAATACATATTTAATTCGGAAAATATCTGTTGGCTCAGACCTGTCCTGCATTTTGGGATTAACACTCATCACTGGAATTATCATGTCATCAATATGTTTGTTTTTATGAAAATATTTATAGTGAGTATATCCAGATTCATTGTGACTCTGAGCAAGATAACTAGTTAGAAGATGGATTTATGGCTGAACAAACTGAGGGATTGAATAATTTATGCATATACACAAAGCAATTCCATTGAAGCCTGGATTCCATTGAAATCACAGAAATCTGTAAATTCACCCATAATCCGTAAATAAACATTGCACATGTCATTGAGTGCCACGATATTTTTCCTACTAGGAGTTTTTCTTTGCCACTGTCACCTCTGGCTTGCTCTCTGGTGGCTTTGGGTGGGGACAATGTAAAGTGCTGTGGGACAATGTAACACTGTGAAATGTGCTATATAAATCGAACTGAATTCACCTTCTTTCATAATCAAGTTGTGTACAAAGTAACCAAAAAACTGTTCAGGGTATCATACATGCAATAACCGAATGATCAACATATGAAAAATACACACAAAAAAATCATGAACAATAAACTAAACAGTTTCTACTATTCAAATGTAAGATGGGTGTACGAGACATGGCCTGACCCTGCTGTTCAATATATACCGATAAAATACGATAAATATGTAAAAACCCGGTAACTGCATAGTGAACGGACAGTAGCGCCTCAGCGGGCCTCGGCCTGCTCACTGGCAGGGCTGCTGTCAGTCATCGGCTCTTTGTACAGTAATTATTTGATTGGTCAGCTTATCTCGCTGTTGCTGGAGGTGCACGGCTGCTTCTCCAGTGCCGTTTAGCATCAAAGAGAATTTCTGCTTTTATCCCGTTCCAGGTCATAATCTAGCAGAGCTCTGATAGCAGCAGCCGCCCGCAGATCTGAATCCCGTCTAATTACTGTCCTGCTAATATTCAGGTAAAAATGTGCTGTGAAACTTTATGCTTTAAACCCAAATCTATGCTTGACTTCAGTTAGTTTTATAAGTATATATTCCAGCATACATTTTTATTTTATCTCATTATTTTCCAAGCTTTTTGTTATTACATACAGAGGATTTAATGAGCAATGAAATCTGATGTTTTAATTCCCCATTAAAGTACTTTTGTATACACATTTCAATCTGTGTACATTTGTTACTTCTAGATATTATAAAATTAGATTCCGATTATTATTTTTTGATTAGAGAATAAACTAGCTTTACACTTTCAATTTATTGTACAATCTGACTGATAACAGAATTATTCTAGTATAGTTGGTTTTTCTTCTACCGAAAAAGAACAATAAGTTCAGAAAATACAGGAGCAAATAAAAGGAAAGCAATTGACTCACTTTACCTTGTTTCACTTTCTGAAAAATGCACAAAAATGACCTTGAAGGACTGTATCTACTCGGCAGTCATTGAAAATGGATTTACCATGTTGATACTAATAGTAAACAAATTTCACGCTGTTTTACTCCTAGATAATATTGCTAACTCTGTGGACTGACAGTTAAATTCCAAAAATAACCCATCTGAGCAGGTCTATGTTCTCCAGAGCTGCTCTGAGGACAAGCAAGCCCATTAGACGACATCGGCGGCTGCCTGGGACACCATCTTCTGAGGGGGCGCCTACTTAGCATGGCAATGAGGACCCCCCAAGCTCAGGGCTGGGCGAGACACACCCCACCGCCCCCAAACAAAGGGCTGGATAAGACACTTGTCTAAGATAAGGGTTGATTGAGACATTCCCTTGCTGAAGGCAATTTAGAATCACTACCTCCTGAATAGCATGTTCTTGGATTGTGGGAAATGTACATTAAAGCACTGCAAGCAGGATTTGACTCTTTTGAGTTGCTTTGCAGCCCTGCATATGAGACAATAATTGGTAAAGTCTAACTGCATGATCTTTAAAACTCAAAGATAAGAAAAATTAAATTGTTAATAAGAAAATTTTATAATTTACAATTTACAATCATTAAATTAAATTGTTGTGGGATACAAATATATTTAACACAGATTATATGCATTGTGAAACGGCTGAAATGATCAAGTATATGACATTATTCATGGCCAAATAAGATTAAATTATTAATGCATTATACATTGGCAGTTACTGTATGCAGGAAAAGAGCGGAATCAGAATCTCGCTTATCTTGTATACATATTGTATAGTCATGCATGAAGGCTATATATTAAGTTACCATGAAAAACTGAATTATGTGGCCACTAAAAACTAAAAGTTTCCTCGAGAGAGAGGAAAAACCTGCTTTTAAGGAGTTTCAGCCCCTTTGCAAATGGATTTGAGTGTTCAGGCCCCAAACGGCTGCATTATCCCAACTTGCCAAATCCCAAAAATGCCATGAACAACTGGCAGAGAGGAAGTGAAGTGGAGCCAAATTGATTATACAGTGTTTCTGTGCCAACTGGATTGCAGCACTGCAGTTTTTGGTTCTTCATTTTAATTATATGGCAAAATACATCAATGATCCAGGAAAGTATAAAACCTTGTAATAAAAGCATCGGCGTAAAAAGCGAAAGATATTCCTCTAAAGTGATATGCCTCAGATCAAATGCAGGTTGACAGCATAACAGCTGCAATATAACTTCAGGAAAGGGACTTCTGGAATGTCAGCCCACCCCCTTTTTTACCCAAAATGCCTCTGTCCACGGATATTCACCGATTGAGGTTGTCTGAGGTGCATGGCAATCAGGTCAGTCCTGCACACTAACCAAAGCAGACTGCTGTGGCTGTTTTTGGGGACATAATTATTTCTGGGAGAAGTTGGTCAGGATACACCAATTGAGCACTGCCCAGTCACCCTAACTCTGGGGGAGGGGGGTTTATACTTATGCAGCTTTGAGAAGTTACCTCCATCTCCACCGCAAAGCAGCAGCAGCTCAATCCAGGCCTTTAAATATTTAGCCTTAAAGCAGAGATTGGCAGTAACTTCACATCTTTTTTCTCATGATATGTGCTATTAGCAATCCCTGCTGTGCCACAGCTGACTTTCATGGCCGCTTTCTTCTTCACCAAATCCACTGTTTTGAAGTTGTACCACACACTGTCCAGCCTCAAGGTTCAAGGTTTTCCTTTAGTTTTCATATGTGCACAATGCAACAAAATTCCTATTTTCCTGCTTCTGCCACAACATAATCCCAAATGTATATGACACAATAGATACGCAGGCTTAGGATAAATAAAGATGAATGACAAGCAGAAAGAAACACCATAGTAGATACTCAACAAGTAGCATGTACATGTGCAAAAGGTGCTTTGGTAGTGTAACTGGGGTAAATCTGCTTCGTCTCACCACACTTTCAAAAGTCACCTTCAGCACTGGAAAAATACGACTGAGTGCAATGCCTTGTTTAGTTATATGGCCTTACGTTATAAACTGAATTGCTTCTGTTCACTAGTTTTAAATAGACCACATGTCAAAGGCCTGTGCTATCTGTTTGCACATAAAATTGGACATAATTTATATTATATTTATATTTTTCATTTCCGTAATGTTCTTTTTCAGATGCTTTGTTTGTGTACTGTGCACTTTGGTTTGTACTGTCATTGCGCTTTGTTTTGTTTCTCACTAATTGTTTGTTTGGTTGCACTATATGTTTCTCACTGCTGCATACACCAGAATGTCCCACTGGGACTGATAAAGTTCATTTTATCGTACCTTAGGCAGCTTAGGTGAACTACGTTCAGGAATTTCACCTCAAGGGAACAGATTTGTGGGGAGTTTCAAAAGTTTTACAGGACAAATACGAACGCTAATCACCAAGTTCTTGACATCCTGTGTTATTATAAATTTACCTCCAGGCATCTGGCCAGGATGCCCATGAAAGAGCAGCAGATAAGGAGCATGAGATACTGTATGGGGAAATAAAGCTATTTTCAGGCATAACGTTTCTGTGCCTGAGTTATATTTTTCTACTATTATAAAGTATTATACTGTATCATGACTTGAGCTGCTTGTGTGAGGAATGAGGTTATCTGTCCTCTCTGGGTATATAACCTATTTGTCTTGATTTTATCAGTAACATAGGACCATATGGGAGGTCTGGAAATTCCCCCCCCCCAGAAACGTTGCACTAAATTATAAATGTGGCGCATCCCCAAGTAATAATCGAGACCGATATCAGCACACACATTCAAACACTCCTGGCACCTCCAGGATTAGAAACGTGAAGAAGCACAGGCGACCTCACGCACCGTGAACCGCGTTAGCTAGACGTGTCAGTGGCCGAGAAAGAGATGCACGTGCCACAAGTGTGTTGCCGTCGTGTGCAGAAACGCACGGCCTCCTCAGCTGCCGAGTACTGGCCAGGCTTCTGGACTGCAAACCTGGATGCAACGCGCTATATAAAACTCATCCGTCAATCCATCTTTCCATTTTAGATTAAACACAAACCCACTTATCCTTACACCATGGATGTGAGCCCAAGACATCTCCCAAACCCACAGATATTCGCATTCACCGAACGACATTTCCCAAACAGGTATGAAAGAATGGAGGTATGACTTTTGGACTATATGAAAATGCTGTGCGTGTTTCCGTATCCTTAAAAGCTTGTGTCCACATGTCCAGGAAATATATCACAAGCTGCCAGTGCACTCAGCTGGCTTTAATTTAATATTAATACTCAGTGTCTGAATAATACAGTTAAAGGCTTGACACGGAGAAGCTCCGGCCCGTAATATTAAGTGCTGCACTTTTATGTTGTTGTGCAGACAGGGCCAGGTCCGATCTTGCAGCCTGGAGCTGTAGTAAATAAAACAGTTCTCCCACTGCCACGCTATTAAACAGCTCCAGAACACAACCTAGGCTGATCAATTTATTAGCATTTAAATAGTGGCGTTGATCGGCATAGCAGTAATGAGTCGTGAGATGTTACTGACTGTATCTCTCAATCGCCACTTGTTTTTGTGTAATTGTGGTGCACTGTCCTTTTCATAGAGTGGTATCCCATCCAGGATATACCCCAGCCTTGTGGCCTGTGCTGCTCAGGGTAGGCTATACCCCCCCCCCCCATTCCCAACCAAGACAAGAGAGGGATAGATGGATATATTTCATAGTGTTGTATGAACTGTAACGAGCTTGAAATTTAACTTTGAGTATATAGGCGAATTGAATCGTCATCCTTCTTAGTACTCCGAAATCAGTGATCTTGTCATTGGTAACCTGAGAACATTGTGGCGCAGAATCCATAGGAAGAGAAGAGTTTTGTCCTGTAGTCCATGCTGCTGTTTACAGTGGCTTCTGTGTTTAGAAATCTAAAACACAGAAATCTAAGGTTGTAATCTTCATCTGACAAGAAATGGAACGGGAAGTTGATGACAAGCTCTTTACTTGTTTATGCTACACAGCTGTAATGGTTTTTAAAAAGGGAATCCAATTGCTGAGTCATTTTGAATGAAAATTCAATATCTGCTAGCTGATAAAGCTGAAATCTTTTGCAGGCATGTCTCCTTTTACAAACATCTATTTTAAGGTACCTCACAGTAGACTATTTGGGTGGGTACGTGGTTCAAAATAGCGGAATCTGTTTATAATTTGAGAATATTGCAAAATATGTAAAAGGTATACATATACACAGTTAACGTTAGACGTATAATGTGCTTTAAGTGTTTAAATAATACGTTTTATCTACTCGCATAAAGTTTGGTTAGTTGATTAATTAGTTGTTTAAAACCACTGGTGACATCATGAATACTGTGTTGTCCATCAAGCTGATCACGCTACCTTCAGCTGTCTGTTTTATCATGTTCGTTAAATGACCCATAAAATAAATAATATACCCCCAGTCTTTGAATCATTCGATTTACTGTAAGTTGATTACTTCGTAGATATTTATTTTACCACATAGGCTACTGTGTTTCTAACGTGACTTGAACTCTATTTATAATTCATTTCTTTTTTTGTTATCCTGAGGGTATGACTTTAACTTCCTCTGTCATAGACATCGGTGGTTTTTACCAAAGCATTGCTGAACTGTTAACATGCGTTGCATTTTAAGCTGAGAGCATCTTAAACTATAATTTTATACAAATATCTTGTTTGAGACCCATAACACGCAGTTAATTCATTATGGGATATATGATTTCAAAATTTGGACAGCCGGGCCACTAAATGCAATTTTACGTTTTTAGTTAAAACTGATTTGGGGTTAAATGGCTATATAGTCCGTCTTATAAAGCTATAGATAATTTAAAGCAAAGGTACCAGAAACAAAAAATGAGGTAGAAGTTGAAGAATCAGATAGTGCCTAACTAAATAATTAACTTGGACAATAGCAAGGCATCCACTCCTCGCTCGTGAGTCAGTCGTCGGCATGGGTGGTGATACCACGGCTGGCAGTGCCAGCAAAATATGTAGAGCGTAAAGTCTGGATCCTCAAGCGTTCCCTGCCGCTGCTTGTGCTGTCCCCATACATCATGCTGTATGTTATCTGTACGGATGCCCCCCCTCCGCCCCTCTCTCTCTTTCTCTCCCTAATTCGGCGCTGACTTTTTCTGAGTTTTACTCCGACCCATTCATTTGGAAAACCTCTCATGTGAGTGAAGAAACATTAACTGCAGACACCGGGACATGGACAAAACCAACAAGCAGTGCACAGACACTTAATTTTTTGGCTTGAGTTCCTGGAAAGTGTTTTTTTTTTTTCCATAGACAGTACTTGTTATCGTTTGCACGTTGTCAGGTTAAAAAATTCGCTTAGGGTGGTCGCGTTGGAGAGTCTCAGACAATGCGTCTCAATCACATCTGCAGTTTTCTGCATCAGTTGTGTTTTCTGGCTGCTACTGTAACTTCAGGTAGAGACGATACGTTTTGGATTAATCATTTAAGTTATTACCGTATATTATGTCTAACGATCGCATATACAACGAATATAGTATTCAGTATTCAATAGTTTACCTAATAGCAAAGAGTTAACTGTGTATTTATCATTGACGTACCGGCTTTACAAAGTTACTTTTATGAGTGTTCACCGCGAGTAAAGTCACCTGCGTTTTATCAAGAGGTTTTTCGTTTGTCAATAAGAAATTCGGCAAAGTAAAGATAATTTTTCAGCAACTTTGTTCCAGTATGCTTTCGATAAACGTTTTTTATGATATAGTTTTAAATATTTATTATTTTTTGATCTATCGATACAGGTCTACAAGTCTCCCCGGATTCTGAGACGGAGATCATTTTCCCGGAGTTTTTTCCTGTCACGGGTCCTCCGGGTGCAGACAGAGCGGTCAGCCGAGACTGGGATGCCGGTGCGGGGAGCAGCTCTCGGGAGGTTCGCTCCCTTTCTCGCTGGGACGAATACGACACTCCGGAGCTGCGCCGCACGGATCCTCCGAGACCGCAAGTGCAGGCTCCGCCGGAACTGAGGCTCAGGATCTCGGCTTTTGGCAAGGACCTGCGTCTCATCCTGAAGAGGGACACTCGCTTTCTGTCCCAGAAGTTCATGGTGGAGGAGAGAGCGAAAGCACGAAAGGCATCTGTGCGAGACACTCAGGCTGCCAGCGCTGAGACAAGCTGCTATTACAGTGGGATCGTGCTCAATTACACGGGATCCAGCGTCTCATTCAGCACCTGCGCCGGACTGGTAAATACCATCTGCATTTATACACAGCCCTAGGCCTATATATAACTTTCAATATATGTCAAAATATAGTTCCATGAGACAAGAACACGCTCTGATTTCATAAGAATGGGTAACACTCGTAATTTTTATACCTATATGACTAAGCAATCATTTACATTTCGCAATCATATTCTTCATACTTTTTAATTACTTGAGACTCGCCGTCGCGATTAGCTTGGCTTGGATTTTTCTTGAGTCCACGTGTGTAGTTATTTGCAAATAATACTAATTCGGATTAAGAAAATAGGGAAATCGGTGCATCATCTAACGCCATGGACCGTGTACACGTACTGGAGCATGACGCTTGACATGAATGGCTGAGCTAGTGCCTTCCTGCCCACCAGGCTGCGGTCTTTACACGTTACACACCGCTTTCAGCGCCCTGTAGTAACCAGCGTGAAATTACGTGCCGTACACCTTGTTTTCTATGTAGCTCAGAAACACGAATCACCCGTTAAACTTTAACGTGTATAACTTTCTGTTGGACACACGCTACGTTTTAAAGTACACAAATGGAAATTCTGAAAAGAAAGCGAGGTGTAGAAGTCAAGGATGTGTCAAGGAGATCCCGCAAGCTGTTGGTTACAAGTCAAACTTCATAAACGTCACACTGTGCAGACCTCTAAGCATTTCTGTCTTTCTTGCGTTTTAGGGGGCATATAACAATCTGCGTAGAATACTTTGGGATGTAGCTAAAAGCACGTGAAATCTGTCAGAGTAGTAAATCCCCTCCATCTAACATTATTTTGCTCTTTACTGTTTACAATTTACACTGTTTATAACGTGTCTATTTAAACAGCATACATATCATGCTGGTTGATGCTATAACTGTGGATTTTCGGGGCTTGCATCCTTTTGGTCCAGTCCATAGTCTAGTTGACAAAGTAAATATGAAATAAAGCTTCATTGCTGCCTGTTGCATGTTAAACCTGGCCTTGATATTGGTTTGTTTTGATGGGCTGTGGTTAAGCTACAGGGGTGATTCTAGGGTCAGGGGGTGATTGGATCCTAACCAGCAAAACTGTTATGAATCGCTACATTGTGATTGTAAAATGATTGCAAGAAAAAAATTCTGGGGCTTTGTTAAAAACATTTAGGGTTTAAGCCTCATGAGCCACCCCCCAGATGCTGTCCAATAGAAGTTCATCCTCTACAACTTAATTATGTACAGGTATAAAGCCTGAGCCACTGTTTAACATGATCATTAATTTTGGACTACGGATGACATTCTTAGGATGAGAGGTTTTCCTGGAAGTGACTCTCCTGTCTGAGGCAGAAATCCTCAAAAAGTATGAGAGATTTTTTTTGTTCGTGCTTATCACGGACAGCCACGAATAGGCCCTTGATGCTTGACAGTTGTACACGAACTTGCAGGATCTGTCTTGCATTCGCTTTTGGTGTGTGTGGGTCATCTCCATTGCTGGAGAATCAAGCCAGGACGCATTTCTGCACCCAGGTGCGTCTCATGAAGCTCGCGGAACAGGTCTGAGGAAAGCCGGCATCTGTGCTTCGGCCACGCCCCCCATTCTCGAGGTTCTGGACCACGTGTAAAGAGACGACATAAACCACCCAGGAGGTCACAATATACAGTCATTAGTGACCTCCTGAGGTTTTCCCTGGTGAACTTCTGTGGTTTTCATGGCTTGGACGACTTCCCAAGAGTTTGGCCTGGAATCGCTGACTTCCTCTTATTAACTCAAAGCATCACCTCTTAGGAGAAAAAAAAAACTGGCATGTAGAAAGTGTGCTTTTGTTCACTTTCACCGTGTGCATGAAACACAACCTCAGTTAAGGAGACAGCACATTTAGGGTACCAAACTAGAGGTGGCTCTACGTTCAAACAGCTCCCCAGGTTACTATGGTCCGTGTTACAACTTTACGATTGGTAAATGTTTTTCACTTTCAGTGCAATATTCAAGAAATTACATGAGATATTTAACACTCTATTATAAAATTGGCTTTGTGTTAATGATTTTGCACAAATGTAGGCTAATGTAAATGTTCTAAGCATGTTTAATGTAGGCTAGGCTAGGCTATGGTTTTTGTAAGTTTAGGTGAACTGTATTAAAATGCATTTTTCCCTTACAATATTTTCGCCTTACGATAGGTTTATCGGAAAGTCCATTGTAAACTGGGGGGAGGCTGTATTGGAATTTCTTACGTTTTTTTTTGTGAGCCTAATAACTTAGTGCTCTTAATTTCAAATAAAATATATCAAATTCAAATAAAATGGAGGGAAATGAAAAACAAAAGTTTCTATCCTTTTAAGGAACATTCATAGTTTCTCAAAAATACATGAAAAGTCATCCTCAGTATCGGCCTTGGAACAGCGAAGGCACTCCAGCAAGAACAAGTGGCAGCCAAATCTCACACATATTCATAACATCTCCCTGGAGAATTCCCACCACGGCCTGGGACAGAAACGGGGTGGTCATGGTGACAGACAAACACTGGCAGCTCTGTAATGATTTCCTACACGTTGGTCATGTAACTGAAATCATACATTGAAACAGAGAGGGAAGAAACAGAGAGCACAAATTGTCACAGATTTTCGAAGTTTCAGCGGAAAAGTCGTTTCACGGCTCCGCGACTCTCTGACAGGCACCACAATCGCGAGCCCCATGGGGAAGAGCGTGAGACTCTGTGGGAATGAGCGAGACGGAGTCAAGGTTGCAGTGGACGCATGCAAAAGGAAAAGCGGAGCTGAATGAGTCCCATCTGAGGTCAGCTGAATGTCTCCGGAAAAGGGACTCACTAGCTGAGCAAATGAATGAATGAATGAATGAATGTGGTGAGCACCGATTAATGAGATGAAGATGAGGAGGTCCCCTTATCAAAATGCTTGTGTAGGCAGAACCAGAGCCATTTGAGTCCGAAGGCCATGGCATTAATCCCAGTGGTACTCACTCTGTAGACGGCCTGCTTTGCGGCACTTGAGAAAAGCACTTCGCCTTAATTCCTCCAGGAAGAAATATTTTGAAATCGTAAGAGGCTTTGAACATGGGTGAGTAAAAAATAATGAGTTATAACACTGGTAATGACACGTAGGATACTGAACACTCAAGTGAAAAGGAGAAAGGCAGCTAAAACAAAAGCAAAACAACTTGTTATTTAGGAACTTGAATGTTTCTGTTGACACACTTGTATGTGTGCACAGTGGAATGTTTGGATGTGTGTATGTAGAGACATGCATTACATACATTTATTTATTAGAGACTTTTACAAAAGTGATGTAAAGTTGAGTAGACAGGGTCTGCCAGTCCCTGGAGTGATTAGGGACCAAGGGCCCATGATGAAATCACTTTGGTGCTCCTGGGATTTGAAGCGGCTGCCTTTTGATCCCAGCCACAGACTCCTAAGCTGCTCAGTCACATACCACCCTGTTTCTATAGGCTGATAGGCCGTGGAGTCGAATTCTGATTGCA
Organism: Gnathonemus echidnorhynchus; assembly: GCA_026776725.1. NCBI lineage: Eukaryota > Metazoa > Chordata > Actinopteri > Osteoglossiformes > Mormyridae > Gnathonemus > Gnathonemus echidnorhynchus. Next base: position 182,203 of record JAODJU010000119.1, read on the forward strand.
GCTGAAGCTGAACACTCCTCATTTTGGCTTGGTTATAAAATTCAGATCTGACTGCACAGGTGCAGAAACACGACCTTTGACAAAAACTGGGGTTTCTTATGTTGATGAACTGACCCAAACTGGGTGTGGGTGATTTTTCACAGTTCATATATACTGCAGATTTTATTAAGTGTTTTAAAAATTTCTGCCATCGGCAGTTAGCGACAGATATACAATGTATCTGAGCTGGATTTATTAATAACAAACTCCGGTTTGTTATTAATACAAAAAGTGTACAATAGTGACAGTAACATTAATGTATATGGTCGTTTATTACATATTTTTAAATTTGTTCTTCCAAATGCCGCCGCACTGAAGCACTCAGAGGAAAGACAGCAAATTAAGATCATGCTAACATCCTTGAGCCTAAAACAATAAAAATCTTCATTATAAACTAGCCAACCAACATTCTTCTCCCTGTAGTGAATGAGTACTGTCTGCAGGGTGGCCCAGGCATCCGTCTGTGTCAGAATTTGATCGTTTTGCCTAAACGCAAATGTTAAACCAGCCTTCTTTAATCAAGTGAGCGATCGGCTTGTTTGGTCTGCTTAAGTCATAGGAATTAATTTGACATGAACCAAATAAGCTTTCCCGGCTGGGCCTGCTGTGTGATGTCGCCTCGGCAGTGCACACTCCGACCCTCAGGCTACCCCCCCGGGGGGCACTTACGGCTTACTCGAAGTGCTCTGTCCTTGCGGCTGGTGGATGGTGAGTATGAGGTGTCTCGGTTCTGAGAAGCGCCGATGTGGCCAGGCCAAGCGGGGCGTGTTGTGCCAGGCACGGGCAGCCAGCCGCACGAGGCTTATTATTTGGACGAACTGACCTGTGATGTAACTTTCTGGATGGTGGAAATCTCCAGGGCCGCGGACGGCTCCCCGCCTCCGTCTGAGGCTCTGCGGAGATCACGCCACAGTTACTGCAACTTCTGGAAATGTGCCCGATGGCCCCCGGTCGGAAAAATAAATAAATAAATGTTTAGCTGGAGATGGCTTGCCTGGAGATGCCATCTTTGATGTGGAAACCGCTAATGAATTTAACTTTAGAAATATGACTCAAGGGCCAATCTGTGGTTTACTCACAAAACCTTCTAAATACTAACAGATTTCACTTTCATTCAATTTTAGCCCAATCATCCAAAAAAAAAAAGAAAATGATGTAATATGTATTAAAAGTTTTTTTTCTTTGTTTTCTGTTATGCTGTCAGTTGATCTGGTATGTTATCCTAGAGTATAATTAATGAATCTGGTTTTTATCCTGATGCCAGGCTGATTTGAATCTTTGCCCTGAGCAAGGGGTTTATTTTTCAATGGAATTAAGGCAGGTTTATAAAATTACTGTTGTTTAAGCACAGGATTCTTCATTGTCATTCTGAGATAAGCGCTAGGATACAGGCTGTGATACCTCCAGGCTAAATTAATTAAGACTCAGTCCTTTTACAGCATTATAAATCAACTGCAGCATTTTTTTTAAATCACATCATACAATAGCAGATAGTAGATACTTCTAGTGCCGCCTTTAGTTTCAAATGGTAAATGAGTGATTTGGTTGGCTGAAAAATAAATTACATGTGTTTGTCATTGGTCCTTAGCTTTCGAACAAGCCAATAGCCAGATTTTTACAGTTAGGAAACTCAGACTAACTTTCCTGTGTTACTGGCGGTTTCTGTGTTCTTGTCCAGATGGCAAAGAAAAGTGCACTGGAAAGCATAGTTTATATGGTGACTTTTGGTTTGTAAGGTAATCTGGATTTATGAGCAACCGTACAGGAAAGAGTTTGATACTGGGGGGGCGGGGGAAACACAACTTAATTATTGGGGGGATGAATGAAACCAAATAAAATATTGGGGATATGTGCTGCCCCCCCGTGTCCCCCATTTTGTACATCCCTGCTCATGAGTATAGTGCATGTAAATTATTTTTGCTGAGGATTCTGGGATGAGAACAAAGTGAGTGTGAGGTAATCAGCATGAATCAAGGTCTCCATGGCTTTCCTTTGTGTATTTTTTATCCCCGAAATAGAGACAGATTTTGCACCCTGAAGCACCTATAGAGCTTGAGACAGCGTAGATATTTTATATATTTATTTGTCTAGCAGTTGACCTGCACATTTTCTTATCGTCTCCGCAGCAAATTGAATCTGGACTGCCTTATCACCCTCAGCAGTGCAGTTTAGTTTAGATCACTGCGTGATGGAATTGGAGGCCCCTGTGATGACCCAGTGCATCATGGGATAGGCCCTGGCTATAGAAAACCTACTGCAACTAGACAAGCATATACCAAAAGGGAGGTTTAAACCCATATACTGAAAGCTAGTAGGAATCATTGTGGGTTTAGTGTTTGTAAAGGTTTAATTTAAGATATGCATAACAATATCAAGGGCAGATAGTAAACATCAATATATACCTCAATATTTACTATACTATCTAGAAATTAAGACACAAACTTATATGACACAGAGCTGATGAAAAAATTGACTTTTGTTGTTTTGTGTCATTAACAGTTTAGTGAGTTAATTGGGGACTCAGTAGAGTTTATTCATTAGGTTTTATTAATTAAGGTTAAGATGGCGCAGAGGTGATGATTGAGCTAAAGTAATGACACTGAGGCTGATTCTGTAATCTAGGCCCATCATTGAATGCTGAGCTTAATTCATCTTATACACCCTTGTGCAAATAAATCGAAGCAAGTTCAACATATCAACATTTCAATATATAACATGACCTCACCTGTCTTTTAGTAGCATTTGGAGGCCATTTGGCATAGAATCCAGCAATTTTGTGCAGTCTTCGATGATCTTGGAGGTCCCAGTACCATACTTGAATTAATGCCTGAATAAGCTTATCTTTTGTGCTACAGTCCATTCCACAAAGGCGCTGCTTGTAAATTGACCACAGATTCTCTAAATACCTTGATTGTCTTCTTGTTGATGAAATTCCTGTCCATTTTCGACATATGACACAGGGCTAGACACTGAAAGACGCCTGACCCATCAGGAAATGTGATGATGAGGAAATTTCCTACAGATGATGATGTAACTCTAACGAGAAAGTGACTAATGAAGGCATATTGTTGGCTTTCTGGAATGAAACTGAAAATCAAATTGTAAAAAAGTTACTGAATTAGTTATTAATTATTGAATTAATTTGCACGAGGGTGTAGACTTCAACCAATTCCCTTGCTTGTATATAATCTTGCTTAACTTTACAGGTGAAAAGCTAAATTGCAGTTAGATTAGTGTATTCTTGTCTTTGTTCCTCTCACAGATGGGGTTTATTCAGCTCAGTATGGACCTTTTATTTATCGAGCCCCTGAATGATACTGTTGCCATCACGGGACACCCGCACCGTGCTTACAGAAGAAGGCGCTCCGCAGAGGATACGTCAACCGGGGGAAACGCTGACAGCCACTGTGAATTACTCCCTGGTAACCTTCATTCATTGGACATGTGTCATGAACCCTTTGATATATCATATCTTATTATAGGGCCCACGAAAATTACTTCATTGCATTGTTGGGCCAAGAAAAGGAAAGTCTGGCAATACAGCCTCAACTTTTATAGATGGATAAATCTTTGATGCTTTCCGAGTCGTTTCAGGTAATGTCCATGCACACGTATTTGAATTTTTCCTAATTACATTTTCAATCGGACTCCCAGGTCCGACATAAATTTCGCATGCAAAGGTCCAGAATAAGCAGGGATCTGAGACCTTTTTCCATTTTTATATTTGTGATCATTTTGTGACGATGAGCCTGTAATATTTTGCTAAACGGTACACTTCCCCTTAAATACTGTGTTTTACTGTGATTTTTGAAGAGAGACATAGGTGTGTATAATATAAATGACCAGTCAGCCCAGATGAAGGGTTAGGAATTAATACCTCCATACACCAGACCCTTGATGGATTTTAATACTGCTTTAAAGATTACCCAGAATGCACATGTGCCAACTTGCTATAGCACATTGACTAGAAACTCTTCTACAATGCATTGGCTTCCTGAATCACATTATATTTCTTTAAGCTTGAAAAACATGCCCTTTGTGTATGTTCACAAGTGATTATTAACCCGTTTTTGCTCTCAGGCTTTTAATCCCATTAATCTATTGTCTACCGTGACATCATCTGTCTGTCTGCGATTATACCTAAACCTATGGATGCTTTAAATTCCATGCTGCACTGTGCCCTGATGCCTTGAGTATTTGCAAACGTCCCTCCCTGGCAGTTTTATTTGGTTAGTCTCCTGCCTTTCCTGACAGAGGTGGTGCGGAGAGCCCATCTGTCTGCGAGCGATTAAGCCGGAACACAAAAGGGGGCTGCAGATCCTGCCCAGGTGCCCGCTGGAGCTCACACGCACTTCCCCGCTCATTGTGTTTAATTAATCTCCTGCCCAGCCCAACAGAGGTGCGCCGGAGAGGTCCTGTCTGAAGGCGATTAAGTCTAAATGCAGTCGTGCTTTAAATCCTTGGCCCGCTTCGTGCCCAGTTGCCAGCTACACTGCGGATATATCCCCTCCCTGGATGCTCATTTGATTTATGGGCCACCCTGCTCTAGACTTTGGGAATGCAACTTTTTTTTTTCCAAACCGGGGCAACGTGAAGCGTTTATGTGCCGGAAAGTAAAAAAAAAAAAGGGTAACGCACTTTCACACCTAATTTAATGTCTGTGAAGTGATGGATGGTGATGTGCGTGTCTTAACTATTTGGCAAAACCTGCTCCCCGCCAAATGATCACAAACACCCCCCCCCTTCCCATATGGGCCAGTTTGAGACTAGAAAAAGATGACGGCTTGTCAGAGGTAAGTTGATGAAGTCTGGACTGGCAATCCTGTCTAGCAGTGGCTGTTGGCTTGAAGGTTTTCATTAAGACGTCTTTTCTAGCTGTTTTTGATTAATGCTCCGCCTGAGAGCTCAGCCGCATCACCCATTGCCTCTCCTGCTTCCTCATCCACATTGAGTGCCCTTTACCCTGAGCCTGAGTTAGAAAAGATGAACCGCATCGAGTGCGATCTCCATTCCACAGAGAAGCTGAAATTTAAAAACCAAAGAGCGACAGAGGGCAGGAGAGCGAAGAGGTACTCACACAAGCTGCTCCATGAATACAACGTGGAGACGCTGGTGGTGGTAGACCCTGCCATGGTCAGCTATCACGGCACGGAGGCGGCGAGGCGTTTCATCCTCACCGTCATGAACATGGTGCGTATTCCCACCGCCATCTTTAATCGAGATGCTAAACATTTCCTTCCACTCTCAGAGCCTAAGATGGATCCAGTTAATGGGATAGCATAAAATGTAATAAACATCTAATGTGGTAATGTTCAGTGCTGTTGTCATCTGGGATCAATTTTCTCCTGGTTTGCCAGTTTATGGCATTTTAATCTAGATTTGTGTACCTCCTAAGAATGAAACTTGAAGATAATGTACCAATAGCATTATTAATCTTAAGCTACATTCTTTCCAGATAATTTTGATTCCTGCTCCTGGACCTGTTGAGTTTTACCTGAATGTTTCTAATATAAAAGCATAAAATTAGCACCTTTCTCACAAACATTTGACATTGCTTCTGTTGCTCCTGTAAGCTTATTGTTCCCAGACCTGTGCCCCCCCCCCCCCGGAATGCCTCCGTGCCAACGCTGACGAACCTTTCCTATTCGTGCAGACTCACTGCTCTCTGTTCCCCGACTCTGCCCTCCTTCCCATCCAATCACTTCTTGCCACATCACTCTCCACTTGACCTTTTAAAACTGGTGCTGCCCTGAAACTCAGCCAGCCATTCGCCATGCCTGCTGCCACTCATGTTACTTATTTCATGCTTGCCATCCTGTCCTCCGCTCTTAGTGATCTATACCTTCCACTCGTGACCAGATAGACCATATCTTTTCATTTTCTGTGCCTTCTAGTGAAAGGAGCTATAAATGAGTTTGTTATTAATTATCTATCTATCTGTCTGTCTGTCCTAAGTGACAGAAAAAGTTGTGAAAATGGTGGAAATGAAATGAATCTGCACATGGGGAAAGGTCATGTGACTGTATTGCAATGGTTATAATATCAGATCAAACGGACAACAGAGTTGGCAGTATGGGCACACGGCTGGTCTCATGTCAGTAGGTTGTGGCACCCCCGCCCCCCCAGGCCTGGATACATGCGGCGATATGGTGCATAAGGGAGTCGTGCAGCCATTGTATCCTCTCCTGTGGCAAGTCGCGCCACAGCTGTTGTATCTGGGCCTCCAGATTCTGCATATTGGCCCTGGGTCTGAGTTGATGTCTGAGCCGATCCAACACATGTTCGATTGGGGAAAGATCGGGGGACCTGGCTGGCCGCAGGAGGACCTCAACATGACGCAGGCAGTCCATAGACACACGTGCCATGTGTGGACGGGCGTTGTCTTGTTGATAGACTGTACCAGGGTGCTGTCTCAGGAGGGGTAAGGCATGCGGACGCAGGATGTCACTGATGTAGCGCTGTGCCGCCAGGGTCCCCTGAATCACTACCAGATGTGACCTGAAGTCATACCCTATGGCTCCCCACACCATGGTGA
>JAODJU010000119.1:191036-242435 GCA_026776725.1 Gnathonemus echidnorhynchus
ATATGTATGTACATATGTACTATGTAGTACATTATAAAGGTATCTATAGTGCATTAGTGAGAGCTTCATAAGGCGGTCATAATGCATAATAATCATGGCTATAATGTTTTATGCTCCTTTATAAATATTTTCAGGCATGTGTATAATGTGTTATAAATGCATTATAATGTGTTATGAATGTGTTTATAAATTACTTTTTAGACCTTAAGTAAAGCGTTACCAAAAATGTTTTAGTTTCCTTGATCTGGCCCAAAAACTGATCCAACTCAGGAGCAACTCACAGTGTAGAACAGGAGGTTCCTGACTCATGGAAGCAATCAAACCCTTACATAAGCAGTTCCATAAACTCTATGCATTCTGGGATATTTCTCAAGGACTACCTGTAATACAGTGATTACAGCTGTTTGACGCGGTGGCAGTGACACATACACTGAAGGCGGATGGGGTGTGGCTGACGTGCGGGTGACTTTGTCCCCAGGCAGACATGTACATCGGGCAGCACGGCGAGAAGACGCTGGAGAGCTTCTGCCGCTGGCAGCACGAGCAGTACGGGCGAAAGGGCGCCCAGTCAAACTTGGGCAGCCGCTGGATGGATGACAGCCCGTCAGTGGACACAGCCATACTCATCACCAGGTGGGCCTCCACTGCTCCATGTTCAGCGTTTAAGATTATTTACTTGCCTGTTGTAACAAAAGTACATCAAAATGCTTACTTGGGCCATTCAAATATTAACATGGAATGTATAAAACAGCAGAAAAGAAAGGCACTCCCAAAACATAAAAGCAGACATATAACTAATAATAACAATAACAACAACAACAACAATAATAATAATAATAATAATTATTATTATTATTATTATTATCTTTATTTTTATAGCACTTCTCATAAAAGGATGCAGCTCAAAGTGCTTCATATCAAAATAAAAACCAAAGACAGAGAAGCAAGTAACATACAGGTCAATGAAATTATAGAAGGATGGAATAAATCTAAATAAAATAAATAAGCAAAATAAAGCTAAACAAACAAACAAACAAATCATACAATTAATAAAAAATAGCTAAAATACAACAAAACACAAATATAAATAAAGTACAATTAAAGGATAATGGATTAACGAATAAAATATAAAAGTATAAGCTAGTAAAAAATTGCAAATGATTAATGTCATATGTTATGGCTATGGCAACAAAATAATGAGATAAAAAGAAATAAATTACACGGGTAGGGACATGTTTATGGAATAAATACTGAATACAAAGAACAGATGGCAGAAACAGAAAAAAATGGATAAATAAATTATAAACTATGGTGTTACCAGGATTCCATTTTGGAGGCACCAGTATTCGAATTGTGTCCGAGGCCTTTGTGCTCGCGGTCGGGGAGGGATTGGTGATCTTTGGCCAGAAGACCCATTTGGATGGGCACTGCCCACTCATATATGAAATAAGTATAAAATAAATGGTTCAAATGGGAGGTTTTGCAGAGTGAAATGTAATATACGAAGTGTGGCTGTGTTCTGTAAAGTGTGCTCTGTGCTGTGGATTGATGAGGCGTGCAAAGTAAGACACAGCCATAAGATGGCTGACAAGGTTTCTGAACGAACGCTCTAATGTCCCATTTGCTGTTTGAGTTGCTGGCATATCTGATAGGCTGGCTTTAGTCAAAACACCCACAAAGAGATGCTTCTGCTGTACTCTAAGCCAGTGTTTCCCAATCTGGTCCTCGGGGATCCATTGTCAGTCCATGTTTTTGCTCCATCCCAGCTCCTTATCGGGAGGGAGCAAAAACCTGGACTGTCTGTGGGTTCTCGAGGACCAGATTGGGAAGCACTGTTCTAAACTGCTGCATTAAGAGCCGAATGTAGGTTCTTAATCCCATAAAAAGCTGGATCTGTTGGAGAAGCAGAGGTGGAAGCTGATGGGGTTGCTCAGGGCTGCCGCTCTTCAGGCACGGTATTTCATTTCGCCAGACAGGTGCTTCATATTTAGGGTGTCATGGAGCCATATGGAATGAGGTGATGTGTCCTTGGGAGGTTTTCTGCAGCTAATCAGCCAGCTGTGTCTCAATCACATTTTATTTGTCGTAACAGTGTTGTCCATTGTCTTGTTTGTGACTGTCTGGGACCCTCTGATTCAGCTGTTGGCAACGACCCGCGGACACAAGGGCCAAAGAGTCCCGAAAGGACCTGCGCTGGGAATCGGGAAGACAGATAAAAAAACAAATAAGCCCAAAAATCTTACATAAAATCACCAAAATCAGCCTGAATCACTGCAGTAAGTTAGGAAAAAATAGCTACAAAAATGTGTTGAGTGGAAATGCACATTTGCGATTATCTGGCACCTTCCCTGAAGTTTTCGCTTCTTCGGGAAGAGGGTTTAGTGTGTAATTTAAGGGATCAGATTTGTGCTGCATCAAGATAAAACCTTTTCCGTGGCTTAAATTGTTTTTCAAAACCCTTTCTGCCTGTGACGGAAAGGTCAGAAATAAAAGCAAAACCTCTCCGCTGCAATCTACATTACGAACACAGAAGTTCATTGTCCTTAGTCATTGACATCACTGTAATTCACTCTGCTTTCAGGGGGAATCCTGATAGGAGTCACGGTGTTTCAGAGCCTGCTTGGCAAACAGAACAGTGCTGTTTTTTATTGTTTTGTGCCCTAGCTGAAGCTGATGTCCAAAGCAATTTATAATCTAGCTCAATATTTTATCGGAGCAACTCAGGTGAAGCTGACTACAATAGAATGTCTCCTTGTGGAACTTGAAAGTTCTGCCTACAGATTTTAAATCCTCAACCATTGGACTAGCCACCATGCTAATGGTTGTCCCAATGTCCAAAGATCAGGTATTTAGCAGGGTTGCCAATTTAATCAGCTGGCTGGAATGAGTGTCAATTCAGGATAAGACTGCACACACATTCACATGCATTTACCTGGAGGGCCTTGATCATGAACCCATCAGCCATAGGATTCAAACCAGCAACCTTCCGTACACAGACTTAGGTTCCTAACCAGCAGAGCCATAAGCCATCAAAAAGAAAAATCGGGCTTGAAAGTTGCAGAAGTCCTCTATATTCAGATAGTCATGGTTGAGTATTGGGTTACCCACAACCAGCAATAATCACGCAGCGGTCAAACCTTGTAAGCTAACGGTCTTGTCAGTGCACACAGGTATGGGAGATCAGTACACAGATCCCCCGAGCAGAGTGTAAAAACCTGTCTCCTGATGGGCCCCCAGCAGCTTTATGGATTGACCACGGCAGAAATATCCCTGCTAATCCTCTGGTCCCTGGGTGCCTTGCCGCCGAAAGGGATAAAGATTCCTTGTAGTTGGCCACTGAGCCGTACAAATTATGTACAAATGGGTCAGATCGTCACGGCAACTTTGGCCGCTCGGCACTGACGTCCCGTCTCTTTGTGTTTCAGGAAGGATTTCTGCGTGCATAAGGATGAGCCATGTGACACTGTGGGTAAGTTCCTGCATCTTGAAGAACGTGGAGGCAACTCTGTCCATAGCGGAACTTCAGTCAGTCATTAATCGTGTCCTCCGCCGTTTCCATTTGAATTTCGGCGGTTGGGGTACTGGGCTGCCTGGTGGCTTAGTGGGTAGCAAGTCACCCCAATACCTTCTGAATTGTGGGTTAAAATCATGCATCCAGCCAGAATCTGCCTGTTCTTCTCAGTTGGGTCTCCTCATGTAAGGCATGTAATCTCTTTGAGTTCTTTAAATGGTCCATATTGGAAGGGTTTCTGCACCCTGCAGTGGCTGGCATCTCACCCTATGGAAGATGGATGGATCATCTGGCTTTTACACGATTCAAAGTCCATCCTCATTAACACAGTCACTCGAATGAACTCATTTTCGTCCATGACACAGATGGCTGAAGAATAATAATAGTGACGGACACCCCCAGCTGCCACCCCTCCCCAAGGTGTTATTGTTTTGTTTCCATAGAAACCAGGCTAAGGTAACGGCCATATTGTTGTGTTTCCCGCCGTTTCTTAAAAAGCACAAAGCTTAATGATGCCAGCACTCTCACAGTTGGTTAGCCATTAATCCCACACCTTTCCTGTCAGGTAGTTCAGTGATGATAATGTAAACAGTGCACAAAGACCCAGGCTGTTTGAAAGAGGCTTTAAAAGAATCACAGCCACCCGCATTGAAGGTGGAGACTGGTCTTCTGACAAGAAGACGAGGAAGTTGTGTTTACCGATGAAATACCGATAAGTATTTGACTAAATCAACAAGTTTCAAACTTAAGCTAAAAAAGCCTTTTAAGAATGAGAATTTAATGTTTAATTTCTGTATTGATTTAATTGTTATGTGAATTTGTGACAACTGACAGGCATTGATTCTTTCTTGATATGTATGTTTTTATGAACTCCAGACTGCAGCTGTACACAGGGTAACAGTGTTAATGCACTGTGGTCTACTGGACCTTAGTCTTGTTAGGTGAGAGGGTGTGTGGCCAACCTGCATCCGTGGCCCAGAGCACTATGAGGGTGGACAATTCTATTCACTGTCGCTGAGCGACTAACGTTTGTCGTGACGGTTCGTCATACGTGTCGGCGAGCGCAGTGGGAGTTGATTTCCACCGCGTCTCTGTCACTTTTGCAGACAGAACATGACGTGTGCTGTGCAGGGTTGCCATGGCTACTACACTGTTTCGTGATGTTTTGCAAGGTGTAATTGTTTCCATGTTCTGTGGAGAGCTTGTGCACCTGAATTCTCCATTTCATGTGCTGCTGGACCCTGAGTGTCTCTGGATCATTGAGTTACTCTCACCTGCTCTAAAAGTGCAGCTTCAGGTGACATATTGTATAATACACCTGTTACAGCCCACATGAAATAACTAAGTAGATACCCCCTACTTTTGGCCACATTTACGATTATACCTAGAGTTAGCTGTTAGCGGGCCTATGTTGTACAACAGCCACTGTATAAAAAAGCATGTAGCATCTGGTGAGCCAAAGAAAACTACCCGTGAAATGTTTTTAGGACAAATTCAGCAGCTTAAAACCTTTTTGTTATAATGAGCTAGCAACTCTATAACTCAGAATCTAAATAGAAGGTGGAAGGTAGCTAAATACAAAACCAAGGACATGGTATACAGGACAGAGTACAATGATTTACATTTTAACTTCATTAACTCCCTCAATATAACGTTTCAGCTAAAGTCTGCCAATCTCCAGTGCTGGAGGGCTGCACATTTTTAGGTTTCTCCTTGTTTAACACACCTGATTCACCTCCTTGTGCTAATTACCACACAGCCCTTGAGGTGAATCATTTGTGGAGGAACAGGGAAAGAAATAAGTTACACAGGGCTCAGGCCCCCCAGGACTGCAGTTTGACACCCCTGCTGTACAGACACACCTCCACTAAATAAAATTCAAATAAAACTAAAGTATGAATCCGACCTGAATTTATTAAAAAAAGCTGCTAAATCCACCAATCATTCTAGACAAGGCTGACACTGGCAAAAGGCCAGCTGTGTTTTACTCGTAATTATGCTGCTCGGGTTAATTTGATCACTGCTGTATTAATTACACAATAAATTTTAAAGCTTAAATCGATTCAATTAATCATAAACATCTTCTAGAGTTATCTCACCGACCAGCTGCATTTTTGGACCAATAAGACTAGCAAAGGTGAATACATTTGCACAGTTAAATCCATGAACTTTTTTGTGCCGTTCATTTTTTTAAAATAAATTGCATACTTTTGTTGTGTGCTACAGCTAACAGCTATTTTCCTTGCCTTTCATTCAGAACTTACATGGTGGATAGCAGTCCCATATTGCTGGATGACTGACACGTGTTGGTATCATTCTACCCCAGCTTGCAAATTTTCAGCATTAACGTGATTGTCCTTCTCGCCATGGGTTTCACCAGACGGACCTCATTCCTGATCTGAGCCGTGGCCCACTGTTGAACCTGGGCTTCTGAATTGTTTTGGTTGAGGATCTGGTTAGCCGTAACGGGAATTTGACAAGACGGTCAGCCACGTCTATCACCTTGAGGGCTTCAGCCAGACACGCGCAGGTGGTGGTGTCACCTTGACTTCCCTGGAGTCTGGCCTGGTGCCTGTCGGAACGATTCCGTGTCCCACGGAAAGCACACGTGTGCCTCTTGGCAAACGCCGATGTTTCACTGAGCGTTACCACTGGCCCATCCAGCTGCACTCCGCAGTCGTGTCGGTCACGCTTCAAGCCACACAAATGAACCTTCTAGACATACACCTCCCAAATGGATTCATTCATGTAATGATTGCATCAGGGGGATTTGCCAGAATCTCATAAAGGTGTTTGACTGGAAGTGAATTTAGCATTTAGCAATGTGAATGTTCCTAGCTGCGCCTGAGTGAATCCTGGGAAGTTACCTGCTTCTGTACATCTGTAAGGTTATCTTAGATCTTTCCCAGTTAATCTTGGAACAGAAATGGGCCTGTTTTCAATTTTGGATTTGCTACATGAAGTCCAGCATGAATTGTAAATGTGGTCTAGGCAGGGCACTTGGCTTGTCTGGTCTCTGGCTCACTTGAAATCCTTCTGGAGCCGTGGCTTTGCATGTATATTTTAATGCCTCTGGGGTCCCTTAGCTCATGGGAGTTTTACTTACACAAAAACGTTCTGAGGGCAGAAGGAAAAATGGTTGGTTTAGAGAGATAACCAATCAGACTGTAGAGAAGGTAGGTCCAAGCAACTATAGGAGGCAGAACCAGATATCTTGGTCCCGACTCCTCTATTTGCTTAGACACACCTCCTCTACAATCTGATTGGTTATCTCTTCTGCCCTCAGAACATATTTGTGTAAGTAAAATTCCTCGAGTAAAACTCGATCTCTTATAGCAGCACGTTTGCTTGTCCTGTAGTCTGTAGGTGCCCATTTGAACTGATTAACAGTAATAATTTTACCTCTCTATGCTAGCATTACGTAGCAGATTAAAGATTAATACACTCGACTGCAGTGACCAAAACTGGACACATCTGATTTAGAATTAGATTCTGTCATCCAGATCTTGCCTTCTAGCACCTCAGCACAATGTCACTAACCTCAGAATTTAGGCTATACCATAGATGGCCGCAAAATGGCCATTCTTTGCTGTGGTTTGTTTAATTATCTGTAGGCTTTTTTATTGTTATTGTGCCATTTGCATTTGCAGTATTGGGTTCTCCAGCTACGTTGCCACGGAGAACTGCTGGCATGTTCTACAAGGATTTACATCTAATTCACAGGGGTGTTGTGTTTCGGTATGTCGCCTGTTAGGTGTGAGCGGGAGTGCATGAAGAAACTGTGCACAAAGTTACATCGTACTCTGATTTATCCAACGCTCAAAGGTCCATAGTGGACCATCACAATCTGAATTATAACAAATAATTATAACAAATAAAAAAAACTATTACATTGGATTGCATTTTGGAATGTGAGGGCAAAATATTGAAGAAATAATAATTACAGATATTTTATAGCACATATTAATTTATAGCGTCTGAGTTAAAACTGGCATTTTTAACTTTTTTTGTGCACTGCAAAAATTATGTCTACATTTAGACCCTTTAAAGATGCAACATGAGCTAGCTATACTCGCCAAATGCTCCATTTCCTGCCAGATTTATCACGTTCCAATAATGCCGACTCATCTATGCCAAGCATTCGGCACAGATGATGACATCAGAAAATGACATATGTGACAGTGTATAATTAGTTTCATGTGATTAAAGTGCAGAGTTGCATTATGGGGGAAAATAAACAGAATCAGACCACCTGCTAAATTGGAGTATTTTGCGATTTAAAATTGTAAAAGATTTCTATCCTTCAGGCTAGATAAACTAAATTGCATTAAATGTCTTGTGCAAACGTACTAGATGATTTGCCAATATATTTCATGCTTAGATCAGTAAGTCAGTGGGCAGAACTCCAGCCTCTAGGGTTGGACGGACAGAACTGGCCTGGCTGTTTGTGTACAGATGCTCCCCCCCATGTTTCATGTGTTATTTGTATCCTCAGGTATCATATGCTACTGCTACAGGTGCACAGCACATGTGTACGAGGTTGCCTGCGTTTGCCATTAGAACCGGTGAAAGATTGATGTCTGATGATAAAATATTAAACGCAATACTGTAGCTGTGGGTGCAAGGAAAGGATGGAGATTGTGCCTTTCCCTGCCTTGCCAGTGTGGGTTCATTTACTTCATAAAAAGAGTTGCCGTATGTTCGTCTGTCTGGATTAGAGTGCAAAAGAAAATCTCTTATTTCTTTTGCATTCAGAAATCCCTGCCACTTTTCCTCAGGACAACCCCTGCAGTGTTTAAGATTACTTATCCATCATGAGTCTTCATACTGAGGTGTTCGATTGTGAAAGAGAAACAAATTGTCTGTTCTTTGCAGGAGATGAGTGGCGATATTACAGCATGCAGTCAACTTGACATGCTTTGACTATCAGAGAGACATTAGCATCTCTTGCATGATACGAAGCATTATCGCTGCGATCTCGGCCACTTGGCTTTGATTTCCGACAAGAGGGATGTCATTACAGGACGTGGGGGCCTTGTGGGGGTGGGTTTAGGAAAACAAAATGTCAATAAAGCTGGTTGCTTAGCTAAGTGCAGAAAGAACAGAGCAACTGGCTGTTGTTCTCTTCATGGCAAAGACAGGCAGGCAAGGCCTAGTGGTCATTAATGGACAGATTAGCGCTAATCTCTCGTCTGAGAATCATATTTCTGATCCTGAAAGGTTCTGGAGCCTCATAAACATTGAAAATTAAGAAAATGGGAAACGGCGAGGAGTATAGATAGAGGATGGTTGGAACACACATCACTGAAATGGGCATTTCGGCTTGAACCTGCATTTATTTACTTTCTCCATCAAAGGCCCGATTGTTCTGTCTGGTTTCGTAATGGAAAGCATTAGTTCTGGATCTGTTTCAATGGGGTGATTAAGCCATCAAAGGTCACGGCATACAATCTACTATATGGGAAAATACGAAATCCCTTCCCCTTGTTTCCCCTTTAAACTGATCCCTCAGTAGCTTAGGAGCAGCTGTCAGTCCCACATTGAATCCATAAGCACATAGCGGGATGCCACGCTGAACGGCTTCAGTCTTCACTGCAGTGGAACCAGGTTTATCTCCAAAAAGAACAGATTCTGTTGTGCTCTTCGAAGCATAAATGTGTTTGACTAATAGCGTATGTTTCCAAAATGTCTTAAATGGGACTTTACCTCCCGGGTGTTTGGGATTGGCATGATGGATTAGACCTTTGTAAAACCTGAGAGAGGGAACGATGCTGACGATGTTGTATGAAACGGATATAGCGCAGATGGTAGATGAATCTGTGAATGATGGATGTCTTTAAACTAGCTTTACAAAGACATTCTTCCTAAAGTCCTTACAGGTCAACAGAGCAAGTAAATTCATCATTTAATGCTAATTTTTAATGCAAAGATTTCCAATTACTTTTTAATGAGCACTAATCATCATTCCATCCATCCATCTTCCATAAATGCACTGTCTTTTATTCTACACTATTAATGGTATTTATTAGTTATATTTCAATGTCAGAATAATGTCTGTTGAGTAAAATGATACCAATTACGGAGTAACAAGTAAGAGCACTGATGTCATTTTAACGACTTGGCAGGTTCCTCCGTGGATGAATCACTGAATTGACATGTGAAATCCAGATTAGTTTTGTTAGACTAATCCTCCAACACCTGGGTGTCTGGTTCACGACTGTAATCCTGAGGGTCCCGTGAACGGCTATTGAGCGAGGGGCACGGTCGTTTGCAGACCAGCGGGAGCTCCTGTCACTTCCAGAAAAGACCCACGCAGGCCTGTTCCCTAACAGGGATCGCCTACCTCAGCGGCATGTGCAGTGAGAGGCGGAAGTGCATCCTGGCCGAGGACAACGGGCTGAATTTGGCCTTCACGATCGCCCACGAGATGGGTCACAAGTGAGTGAGCTCCTTCCCTTCCCAGCCGTCGCACCAGGCAGTGCGGAGCGATCGCATCTTCCTATGTTTGTCTTTCCGACGCTGTGTCAGATTTAGATATGGAGCAGGGACACCAACTTGACTGCCGACAGGCTTTTGTTTTCATTTTCGCACCTCGAGCTCATGCAAAAACATAAACAGCGAGGAACCACAGCAGCTCTGTGGGCGATCGGTTCCCGTCCCACTTATAAACATCGTTTTCCACGTTCCGGCTGTATTTAGCGGGTGTGATTAGTAAACCCGTCACTCATAATTAGGTGTGGAAACCTGACGGAGAGGAAAATCGTCACATATGTGCTTCGGCCTTGCTCCAGAAGCCAAAATGCATTGTTGCGATGAACAAGGAGAATGAGGAAATCACTACAGTTTGAAATTGTTTGCAGTTTGAAATGGACCCAGAGTTCATATCCAGTATATCTGGGCCACAGTAGGTACCATTCTGCTAGGCCTGCAACAAAAAAGACTAAGGGAGACCACATTGCTTTAGCAAATGTTCAGTTATTCAAATGATTTTAATGAACACCGCTCTACAGCCAGCTGAAAATAGACTGTAAAGCTACCTAATGTCCATAATTAGATCTACACATTTTTTAAAATTTGGGGTGGCACTAAGGCAGGGAACAACTCAGGATGGGGCGCCAGCCCATCGCAGGGCACACCAACACCATCCACTCACAAACCTACAGCCACCTACGGGCAATTTGGTAACTCCAGTTCACAAAAAGGAGTACCCAGAGGAAACCCCACAATGACATGGGGAGAACTTCAAACTCCACACACAGAGAGCCATGGCAGAGACTCCAACCCTGGTCCCAGAGGTGTGAGGCAACAGTGCTAACCACTGCATGCTGCCTCACCCAATATAATCTTATAAACTATATTCCAGATATGCCAAAGTAGAGTTTCAGCAGTTTGTACCATAAGGAGATGACAGCAGCAACAAGAGAATAAGGCTTGAATTAACGAGGCTGGGGGGGGGGGGCGAGTTTACTTCGGAGAGCAGCTTGCATCTCCTGGGAGCCCAGCTGGAAGATCTGCCATACTCCAGTGAGCCATCTGGTTTTATTAAACCCTTGGAGGATGTGATATCAAACCCCAGCTCTAGCAGCCCCCCATAAAGCTCATTAAAACTCCTTTTCATCAAAAACAAAACTTTAGTTTTAATTCTTTCTGATACAAACTAAATTGCCCAGTGACTGACGGGAATCCTGCAGTTTCCGTTGTGTCCGGGTGCACGGCATAGAGATGTAGCTGAACTGGACAATGGCGTTCTCTCTCTCCCGAGGCCTCTACTCTCCCCTCTGCCTCCGTGTTCCCTTTGCCAATGCAAGACCATCGTCACAAAGGGACATTGCATCCTTTCCTTCTGCTCTCATGTCGTGTGTGACCTTCCTTCGTTTATTTATGCATTTCTAACACGGAATGCAAATATACAGTGAGATCAGCTTGTTCAATGAACGTTGCAAAGTGGCTTTTGGTCCATAGATGCACTCCTTATTGATATATTAAAGGAAGACTAGAATCTCATAATCATAATCCAGGTCATTGACTGATTTTTTTGTAAATTTTTTGTAATATTTGCATTGATTGAAAAAAATAGTAGTGATCATTATTCCGTTCATCCATCCATCTTCTAACTGCTTATATTGATCATGGTCCTGGGGGCGGAGCCTATCCCAGGCAACATAGAGCACAAGGTTGGTGTACATGTTATTATAATGTCATTATAATGTTACTACAATGCCAGTCCAAAAAAAAGTCACTTGAATTTAAATGCCCGGGTACTTAAGAGCCAATGATTGGATCATTATTATAGCTCAGCAACATTATGCAGCAATACAGTGAAGTCAGCTGATTACCTGAATCTCCTGAATGGCCAGGTTATCCCATCAACAGATTTTTACTTCCTGAACGGCATGGCCATACTCCAGGATGGTAATGCCATGGTTCATCGGCCTTGAATTGTCAAAGAGTGGTTCAGGGAGCATGAGGAATAATTTTCACATATGAATTGGCCACCGCAGAGTCTTGCCCTTAACCCCACTGAAAGTCTTTGAAAGTCAACCTGCTGAAGAAGACAATATATAATGTTATTGTACTGATTTGGGTGGCATGTGGCTCAGCAGGATGGGTCACTGTATCCATGAATGTCAGCGGTTCAGTTCCCACACTTGGCAGAGTGATTTCCGTGTTGGGCCCCTGAGTGAGGCCCCTAACCCCCGATTACTCCAGGGACTGTCTGGCCCTGTCACTTTAAATAAAAGCATCTGCTAAATTAATGTAATTAATAATAATTTTCTGCTCACAATCTGAGGAGTTCACCATTTTTGCAATCCTGTGCATTGACAGAGGCCTTTCCACTGATCTGCTTAACGAGTGGGATAACACTCCCAGTGAGCAAATGGTGAGGAACGAAGGTCCCGGTTGCTGGTCTTTCTCGCCGTCTTGGTTGCTCTCCAAGCCCCAGCTCCAGCCATCGTCTGTGTAGCGTTCACACGTTGAAGTGAAACAGATTGTTTCGTACTGAGAGATTTCAGAATGACAGGGCTCTCCATTGACGTGGCCCCGGTCTCCCTGCAGCGGAATCCCCGAGAGCCGTGCATCAGGAACGCTCTGCGCTTCGTTAGACGTTTCATTTGCATTGCCAGAATGTTAAGCGTGTGCCAACACAATCCACTCGCATATTATTGTAAGGAGCTGGGAGACTCCGGCAGACTGGCGTGTTGTTAAGACGTGCGCATGTTTAAGCCCAATGATTAACAAAATTTTATTAATAGCAGTTTATGAGCAAACTCATCGTATGACCATTTTAATAACATTTCCAATGATTCAGTGCGACCTTGCACTTCATAATTGATTGCAATATCGCCAGAGGGATTTTCAGTCAGTGAGATCCAAACCTTCAAGTATGGTGTAACAGACCAAGGACTGATGTGTAGTCAGAGGCTAAAAGCAGGAAGAGCCAATGATTGACTGACTTGTCCGTCTTTGTGCTGTGTGAGAAAAAACCCTCAACCAAATGCTTGCAAGAGCTGAGCCAATGTCCAGTTTAACAGTAATTAAAAATTACGACCAAAACGAACATACGGAATACAGGATAAAATGACCCCCATCACATCGTTTACATGCCTCATTGTGGTTTACACATGGTTTCCTAATAAGTAAAAAAAATTACTCGAAAGCAAAAATTTGCCTGTAAGTGACAGATGTTGACTGTTGCTTTTTAACGTTCCTGTTTTATGGCTACGAAGGGCCAGCACTTGAGGCGTTTTTCCAGATCCGAATATTTCAGAAATGGAGAGGGATCCGGCATCCCCGTGGAGAACTCCGCGCCTGACGCAGAAATCGGCTGACGGAGCAGTTCGCAGGTGCACGCTGCCTCGCGGGTTGCAAACACGGTTCCTGCCTGCAAATTAATCCGAGTACCAAGGTGGCTGGAAACTGATGGACTAGCTTGTCTTGTTAATGCTAACCAGGGATTTGAGTCTGATTAACATCCTATGAGGAGAAATGACAGCACTAGAAGGTACTGAGCCCATTTGCCAGTAGCGTCCAGGCAGTAACCTGATGTAGAAAAGGATACTATTTTTAACCAGCTTAACTTGTCTTCTCCAGCACAAGCGGCATTACATTTACTTTAGCAGGCACTTTAATGCAGAACAACTTACAGGCTGGCTTTGGGGCCCAATGGTGAAGTTAGTCTGCTCATGCTGGTATTTGAACCAGTGACTTTGTAACCATAAGTGCAGCATCCTAACCCTACTGAGCCGATCCCCACCAGCCTGCATTTTTAACTATGTGCGACTCTCTCCGCAGCCTCTACCTGTCTGTTTAAAGTAAGGTGTGGCGTTCTTGGTCCAGGCATAGACTGGGAGACCGATAAATGTAAGCCAGTCCATGACAACACACACAGCAAACAGAGGCTGATTCATGGAAGCCACATGCCTTTGGACGGTGAACGGAAACCAGGCTACCTGGCGTAAACTGATGTGAGCACAAGGAGAATATTCAAGTGTGGCTCTGCTATTCCCGTCTTTGCAGGGACCCTCTATTCATTTCTAAGGACATAACTATGACACCCCTAACTCTTACCCAACCCTAACCTTAACCATAAGTAACCAAAGGAAATACTTTGATTGCATTCACGGATTTCTATAAAGCTGAGTTTTCCCTTCCTGGAGAAATGTACCTTCCAAGGTAAAACGTAACAGGTTTTTAACCACAATGTGACTTCCAATCCGTAATCTACTGTATAGTCATTTTTGAAATGCTCTAAGTAAGTTTAATTTTGAATATTTAAATTATAATTGCAAGAGACAGAACTACCTGGTGAGTGTGACCAGTAAACTCAGCTGAGTTCACCAGCGTAGACATGATACCAACTGGCTCTGACTCGAAACAGTTATGGACACATATTTGATTCCATTTTACTATGCTTAGTAAAATGTCAGACAGTGCTATGACTGTAAAGCCCAAACCACCCAATCCAATGTTACATTCTACCAGGGTAATAGCTTAGCACCTAACCTGCTATTCATCTCTCCAAGATTCACAGCAGTGCAGTGGCTTCTCTGTCTCTCTGATTCTGATTCTGACCAGTAGGTATGGCAATTTCCTGCTCAAGTACAACAGATGTTATATATATGAAGGTCTTCTATATATTGTATATTTTTGCTTTGCCTTGTAACCGAAATGGACTGGAATGGATTTTGATGGGAAACTGTCTTATATTGTTTATACGTTTGGCATTGGATGCTCGGAAGGACACGCTGGGCCTATATATTATGCTTTTGTATATTCTACTTTAGCGTGTCACATCGACATATACAATAAAAATACTTAGTGCTGTACATGTTTAGCCAGTGACCCCGTCCAGGACGCGATGAATGGATTGAAGGAGGGATGTGGTATTTGTGTTTGAGATTTCATTTTGCGCTGCCAAGGACAATGTGATAGTGTTTGTTTTCCACTGCGCGTTTGTAATGCCTCTCTGTTGTTACCCCAATAATCATTTCCACAAGACACCCACTGTTCGTTTTAATGTAAAACAGCACAAAGTTAGCACAACTGTTACATGTTACCCTACCATAACTCTTGGAAACAAACTTCTCATAACTTCCCCAATGCAATAGATTTACCCCACTTTTCATTTATTTTTAGTTTAGAAATTGTGTGAAGCATTTAATAAAAAGTTTTATTTTTTCAATAGCAAACCCATTTTTTTCAATAGCAAACCCATTTTTTTTCAATAGCAAACCCATTTTTTATGTTCACACGATTGATTCATTTGTTTCCCGATTGAAAAACATCAACCCCTTTTTGATTTCATTTTAAAGCTACTTCAATCTGGTATTTAAATAACAGGCAAACATTAGCCCTGTACAATAAACACAAATCTTATGATGTAATACGATTTGTGGTATTAATGGAAAAATCATGTTTAATTCCTTTAAAATGATTTACATAAGTCTGATGCCCATGAGCCTTGGCATGTGCCATTTGTTTTAAATTACTGACCAGCGGAACTGTGCAGACGCCAAAATAGTTAGCGGTGATGCATTCTTGCTTAGAGGATACGGTGAAATCATGCTAAGTTTTCTTTTTAAATGTTCCTTCTTTCCGCTAGAGACTTTTCAGTCCCTTTTCAGGCTTATCTGGATAGTCGATTGTGCACGTGTCTTCCCGGCACAAACACAGGCCAAAACGTGTTTTTGAACTACTGCTTATCATGCAGATGGTGTTATTTGAAGTGCTCAAATCTGCCAAGTTTTTAGGCCTTGTATTGCAGAGCTTTTGGGGTGCATAAGGCTTGATATGACTGGTAGGGTTTTAAAAGCTGTAAAAGGTGACTGATTTTGATCGTAAGTGTAGGAAAAGCAGACTTTACATTGACAAATGTTTGTTGCACATTCCTTTTGCAGCCACACGTCAATATGAAGGCATTTTCCCCCCCAAACATCCAGAATTATTATTATTTGTAGAGAGCAGGGCTGTTTCTGACCATTTTAGTGCTCTAGGCGAGAGTCCAAATGACGCCCTTTCACCACTCATCACCAGTA
Source organism: Gnathonemus echidnorhynchus (assembly GCA_026776725.1). Classification (NCBI taxonomy): domain Eukaryota; kingdom Metazoa; phylum Chordata; class Actinopteri; order Osteoglossiformes; family Mormyridae; genus Gnathonemus; species Gnathonemus echidnorhynchus. The sequence continues at coordinate 207,084 of JAODJU010000119.1, forward strand.
TACACACCAGTATACACATGCACAAAACAAGGCACAGCTGAAATAATGTGTAAACGCAGGACAGCCACCATCTAATTTTTTAAATACAAGGCAGCTTTTTATTAATATACATAAATATCACTTATCATTATCTTATAACTTATCACTGAAAATAGTTCTGCAAATGGTATGAAAACGATACTGTCTGGAGCCAACAAAATGACATAGATGCTGTGGATGCTGCAAACCCTTATTTGCAAGATTTCTAACCTTCAGGAGCAGCTGCACTTGTACCCACTAAAATGTCGGTAGTGCATCTGTAAGATTTGTCATAGATTTTCATTTACTGCCTAAACAAAACCCAACTAAATGCTAATACTTGTATTTATCAGCAAAGAGTAAACACTTCATACTTTTTTTTTTTTTTTTAGCAATGTGGTGAAATATATTGATTGGAAATAATCTCCCAGTTTTTGGGCACGGACTGTAAAGTTATAATGTTTTCTCAGTTTTGTATACAATGTTTTGTGTTAGACATTTGGAGGGACAGCAAAATATTACTAAATTACTTTGCTAACATACAAACTTTGTCTTTACCTCTGTATTGGACTTTATTCCCTTCGATCTCTTTCCTTGCACCAGATGGCTTTGATCATTTTATTACCAATTGACCGCTTGGCTGCCATTGCATATGAACAGCCACACAGAGAGCAGTGCATGCTGAACTGCGCCAGTGTGCCCCTCCTGCTGTGACTCGTTACCATCATGGGGCTGCATGCATGGCACCCTTTGTCAGGGTGATGTGTTTGTACTGTAGTTTGCAGCATTTACTTGTTTGAAAGTGGACCATCGGCATAGATTGTAACTGATCACAATTAATAATAAGGCAAACGGCACTCATCTGGCGCACTAAATGAATTAATTTAAAATTCCTTTCCCTCTGGCGCCCCCTGGAGGTGGTGCCACTATAGGCGACTTTGCTGACGCCTATAATCGTCCCTGGCAGGGGGCAAGCCTGGTGCAGGCCAGTCCTTGTGGATCCAGGGTTGTGTGTGGTTGAGTTGGTTTGGATAATGGACCTACGATTGAAAGCTTGCTAGTTCGAGTCCCAGCGTCAACCAGCCGATTTTGTTGACCCCGAGTCATGAGTTGGGCCCCTGAGCAAGGCCCTTAGCCCCAATTGTTCCAGCCATCGGCTGGCCCTGCTTTCTCTACTGTGCATTGCTTTGGATAATAGCGTCTGTGAAAGAAGTGTAATGTGCATGATTGTCTTTAACTAAAAGCCCACTGGAGGAATCGTACCTTGGATTCCCCACCTGGATAATATAAACAGGAAAGTGGAAAGATTATATTTCATTGATCCCTGTGGGGAAATTCTATTTTCACCTGGCCCATCTGACTCTCTGTAGGTGAGAGTAAGCTTAGCAGTGAAGGGCAGCCACCCATATCAGCACCCAGGGAGCTGGGGGCTAAATGGCTTGCTTAAGGGCTCAAACCAGCGACCTTCCGATCATGGGTACAGAGGCTGCTGAGCCACACACTGCCCCAGAACCAGCCTTTTTAAATTTAGTCTTTCACATCTGAGGATGGTGTTTCCCCAATTCACGGCAGCCTGTATACTTGTTACTTTGTCTTCATCAAGTTCAAAACATGTACAGTCATCTCATGCAATGAAAGGGACATTGATGTAGAGGGGAGGAGCCTAGAGGAGTCATGCACGTGGCTGAGCGCGGCGATCTTCGGAAGCCATTAAATCGCGCAGATACAATGAAGCGCTGTTGTTCTTCACCGATGACCCATGCTGGGCGCATTCATCGCCACCGTCTGCTACACACAACAGAGCAGAGTCCCCTTACTCGATGGAAGCTCCTTAAAATGGATCAGATGGATAAAAGGAGAGAGATACGGCCGAAAATATGGATGTTCTCACCATGCCCTGGCATGCAAAAGAATGGTCTGTGTCAAACCTGCCCCCTGTCTGCCATCTTGCATTATTAGCTGCACCTTAAGAAAGGTTTCCAGTTCCATTATGAAGGTTTCTGTACCAAGAAACATCGGCTAGATTGGTGCCATCGTGAATGACACACGTTAATGAAGAAAAAGACGTATAAAGACATGATGTTATCGTTATTTTTCGGGGTCAACGGGGGGACATTTGGATCAAAATGCATTTTTTACCACCGAAAACTTATTTACAAATAGTTTTTTTTTTCTCTATCAAGACATTTTGCCACGTACACGGGCGAGTCTCACCATGGACACAGTTGACTTTGTACAGGCAAGTTCACAATCCCTGGGAATCACCATAGCGAATTCATGCTTGGAAGCATGTGCTTCTTGGGGAGGTTGTAATAGGCCACACATGAACACTTCTGATTTTTGCTGCCAGAGTTGTGGTTCAGCAGTTGTCCCCCATCCTGGCCCTAGAATGAAATATTATATGCATGGTTTTCAGCACTTAAAAATCTTGTGCATTCATTAGCCCTCTGGTCAAGGATTAGAAATCCCAGAACGAGGCTTTGTTTCCCTGCTGCAATTGAAAAAAATCACTATTGTTTAGACTGTGGCATGTACTGTACAGGTACAGCAAATGTTTTAACTGTAATTGGGCTTCATAGCTATGAGCCCAGGCACTTAATCTTGGTTATTTTTTAGACTACAACAAAACAAGATCTCTGGTTATCATATAATTAAGCAGACTGTAAGCGTTCTGCGAATCAGCAGGAAGTTGTTGATTGGGATTTATATACTAAGAACACACAGGGCTGATTTTTGAGAATGTATCACAAAATGTGTTCTTTTTTCTGGGCCTTCAGAAGTGAGAAAATAAATAGATCGTTTTTTGTTTTTTTTTCTGTGCACATAAATGACAGGAACTGTTCAAAGTATCCAAAAGGCTGTTGTGGAAATGTTTCTAATGCATAACTAGGAAGAAACCTGTTTGTAAGGTGAACCACTAATCTTGCCTGGCTGTGAAACATTGGAGAGAAAATGCGTGATGACATTGATGGTGATTTTAATTATGTTTGGCACAGCAAGTAAAAGTGGCAGGAAATTTGAAGGAATCCTGACTTTATGCACCTAAGTGCATGTATGTAGCTTGAGCAGTTTTCAGATGGGCTGCACATGATTAGACTTATTTAAGTCAGCAGAATATCATCTCTAGCTAATAGTAAATGCATCTGCTGGTGTTTCCAGAGTGAGAAGAATCTGATGTACAAACAAGCAGATGCATTAACCTGACTGCTTATCACGTTTCGGTATAATTTTGCCAAATTGCTTATAGAACTCATGGTTCTCAGGAACCTCTTGCAGTAATTCTGCATAGTGTTTTATTAGACGTTAAACATAAAGTGAAACATCTGGCTCTTTAAGCTCAATTAACTCAAAATTACATTACTGGAATAGATGCAAAAATAACAGGGAATTCAAATAAACAAACCGACAAACTGAGTGGGAAAAATTCTGCACCCTGCTGTGGGAAACACTCCACTATGCTCCTCATCGCCCCAAAGGCCTCTCCAGCTCTTCTTCCTCACAAATCTGCTTGATTTTTATATCAGTTGGAGTCTTTATAGCTAAGCTCAGACCATAATGACAATGAGACTGGGATACGACCTGAAACTGACGGCAGGGTTTCTCAATCAGTGAGCAGCCTCTAAGTCGGCCATGGAACTATGACAGGGAAACACGGTTTGGAACGCAATGGGATGGACGTGAACCCAATTGCTGCCTGGGAAAATTTCACAGTCTGTTGTTAAGGAGCAATACGTAATAGCACACATCAGCCTATCACATCAGAGAAACGAATGCAGTTCCAACCAATCATTTGGTAGTATTTTAAGAACAGTGATCCCACCTCCTCTGCCTTCTTTGCCTGGTCCAGTCATGTCGTTAGGCTAATTTGTGAGTGTAGTATATGATTGTGGTTTTATGCTTGTATGTGCCCTACAATGGCCTGGGTCATGGTTCCCCCCACAAACTTGACCAAAATAAGCTGCTAGGAGATGATGGATTGTGCTCGTAGCTTCTGGGACCCGCTTCAGAACCTTCATCAAGATCACGAGTAGCAGTAATGGTACTCTATCAAGGAAATGTGCTGAGTTCATTTAGACTTGATAAAGGGTTCAGAGTCAGGATAAATGTTATCAAACAAGGCAGATGTTCAGCATTATAGCTTGGTAAAAATCTAAATGAGTTCCAAACAGTTTTGACGTTTAAAATATGACTCATTTGTAAGTCAGGGACACGCCTTGACCTCCAGAACTCTGAAAAACAGCTCTATCTGCTCACATTTTCTTCTACAGTGTTGTATCAGGGTCCTGTAAGTCACCTTTGAATCCTTCCTATTCAAAGTAACCAGCAAGATAGTGCTAAGGAACTGGTTGGGGGTACGTTGGTTTCGTTGATCTACACCCTTGTCTGAAACCAGTTTTTAGAACTCACTGGGGATAATGTTTCTGCCAGATTAGTTGTGCAGCTGAACACGTTCATTCGGTTGTGTGCCGATCCATGGTGGACGGGTTAGTGTTGTCCTTGAACTGTCTGTGACCTCGTCCAAAGCTTGAACTTTCTCTTCATTTGAACGTTCTTGCATCCATGCCGTCCTATAGTATGATTCACGAGCCTGGCTTACAGGCTGCGGCTGCAGTCTCATGTGTCCTTGTAACCTGAATGACATACTTGTAAGTATCGGAGCACAGAGTAACTGACTCTGACACAATCCCTTACGCAACATGTCCTAATAGCCACAGTAGATTAGCATATGAGGTAATGGACTTTGTGTTTTAATTGTACCCAAGATCAAGTCCATTCTCATGCATTCAATAAAACTTAAATTATTAAATGTCAGTGGAAATATTGAAGACAGGCAATATTAGGCAATATTATTATTGTGTTATTTTATTATAACCAAATGTAAACCTCGAAAAAATGCCCTGTTTGGAGTTTCGTGTTTCCGGATGATTCTAAGAAATCCTGCTATGCAAAGGAATCTGCCGACGGCCTGTGCGTGAAGCTGCTGCCCTAACTGCGTGCGAAATGCCTTTTCTGTGGGGGGGTCGGCGCACTATTCTGGCATCCAGTATGGATGCTGGAGAAGCGGCCCGGTACCTTGGCCTGGTGTTTCGGGTTTGTTAATTGTGAAACTCAGCGCTGTGTGACAGTATTATATACAGCAGCCGTACTTCATGTTTGTCTATATAATGAGATGCTGGTATCTGAAAGGCGCATCCAGTTGGACTAAATATTGCGGGATGATTGGAATGAATTTAATTATCCCCCTGCTATGTAATTAAAATGAATGTAGTGTATCATTTGGTGTTTTGGCTCTTGCTTCACCTCAGTACAGTTTTCCACCGTCAGACATGTCGACTGTGTCATCAAGGGAAAAAAAATGTAAGAAGGAAACTTTTGCACTGGGCCGGAACTGTGGCTGTAATTTGTCAAAATTTACTCGTTCTAGAAAATTGCTTTGACATAAGACAGGGGTCATCAGTGCATGTCTCTCGATTGGAAAACCCGGTGGATCCTACGTGATCGGTGGGGCAGGAGAGCATCCAGGCCGGGGGGGGTGGGGGGTAGGGCAACATTAATAAGCTCTGAGCTGTTGTGCCACCCCTGTAAGGGATCGGTAAATCGATGTGCATTTGTTCTTAAGGGGCCAGCAAATCAGGGTGCCAGGAACAATATCATGTGACATGATTTTAGTGACGTATGAATGGAATTGCTTTTCCCAACAAACAGTACGAGAAAAGGACAGTGAATGATATACAGTATGATATATGGTGAATGCTGAAGATAGCCGAGATTTGCCAGGAACATACAGGAAGCCCAATGTCGGCCGGGGGCGTCACAATTCTCGTTAAAGTACAAACTGATGAGGCTAATTTTAATTAGCTGTGTTCCTGTAGTGCTGAATATAAACCGTAGTTTTAGCTGTATTTGGTGTCATTTTTAATTTTTTTTGCCCAAATGAGCCTCAGAAGGCATCAGAAATACTTCAGAGTCATACTATTGAAATAACAAAACCAGGCGTTTGGTGCTGTTTCTACCAACCAGATCCAGCTTGAATCAAAACTAACGAAATGGGACAAATTTCACTCACATGAGACCCGTTCGGTCATGGAAGACAGTGATTAGATCAGACTGACGCACAGGGATTTTCGCTGCTGGATTCTGTTTGTAGCCTGGCCTTGATGCTCTTACTGGACATATGAGTTGAGGGCGTACGACTGCCTGACAGTGGAATTCGTACTGTTTTTATTTGTGGTTTGCCGGGATACTCCTAATTTGTCGCTTTTCATTTCGCCTGCCGTGTGTCTTTATGCTAAGCCGCTAACCCGGAAGGAGGTTTTCTTTCTTTGGGCCAAACGTCACGTCTCGCCGTCGCTTCGGAGAGCAGCATGGGCGTGAGCCACGACAACGACCACCCGTCCTGCGCCGATGGTCTGCACATCATGTCAGGCGAGTGGATCAAAGGGCAGAACCTGCATGACGTCTCCTGGTCCCGCTGCAGCCGGGAAGACGTGGAGAAGTTTTTGAGGTACATCTGTCCCGTTTTTCTCTTCTTATAAGGAGTTTGAGTGTTCAAAATGGTCAATGATTGGTTACAGTTAAGAGACTACTTATCTATTAGTTCTATTAATTAATATACTTTCTAGATTACTTAAAGATTAAAAGTAGATAAATGTAGCTCTAGATAAGTAGTGATTAGTCTCCATTTTTTTCTTTACTTATTGGTTCATTAGCATCATAATTACAAGTATCTAATAGGTAGATTGATTATGTACACTATAAAGTAATGGGTAACTACATTTGAAGTTAACAGTGAGCTCACCTACTTGCTGCTACATTCTCACTAATATGGTTTTAAATAAGATTTAGTTTGTGGTTAATTAATACATGATTGTTAATTGAAAGCATATAGTATGTTATTTATGAAAAAAGTAAAGCGTAACCAAAAATTTTAACGATAAACCTGGTAAAAATTTTAAATGATTAAAAAATGTTTTGCGTTAATAAAATAATATATACATAAAGAGGAATATATGTGAAGAAATGGCTAAGAAAGAAATGTTTCTGTTTATGGTTCTGTTTTGTGGAGTAGATGGTGTTTTTGGATATGGGGGCGAGTCCATGCTTTGGTCTTTATTATCTCCTCAGGTCTAAATCCAGCAGCTGTCTCCTGCAGACAGACCCCCTGAGCCTGAATTCGGTGATCCTGCCGTCCAGGCTCCCAGGAATGCCCTACACAGCTGACGAGCAGTGTCAGATCCTCTTTGGGCCGGCGGCATCCCACTGCCAAAAAATGCAGGTGGGTGAAGGAGCAGTTTTGGGTCAAGGTGGTGTTCTGGACAGGGACATGGACTTAGAACCTGATGGTCTGTGCTTCTGGGAAGGGCACTTAGGTGGGATTCTTAACCTGAGCTGCACCTGTAAGAACACTGTGTCTGTAAATGGGGGAAGCTGCTATTTACAGTGTAGAGAAATATCTTTGCAATTCCAGAAAATGAAGGAGGGAAATACAATACAAAGGACACTGTATTCGTCGTAGGCCAATGACAGCACATTCCAGTGTGGAGGTAGTAAGAACCTGCAGGAATCCCCACTTGTGGAGACCACAGAAGGTGCAGTTTGGGGGTCATTGGAATTACTAGAATGAATTTACTTTTCTGCAGCTGAAAAGCTTGAATTATTCGCTCATCTAAAACAATAAGCACATTATTCTTAAAGATAATTGAATAATAGACCTTGATTTTTTGTAAAGGTCATTGCAATGTATAGGCTTGGTACAGTTTTAGTTTAAATTGGATTTTTCAGAGAATTTATGCAGTCAGCATTCCAGTTGGAGATAGTTAAATGCTCTAATGGATTGAAAAAAATAATTCACTCTAAACCTTGAAGTAATCAAAGCTTACTGAATCACGCCATTGCTTATTTGTGCCTTTTAGGTTGCATTGTGTGTGGTTTGGCCTACAAGAAAGGCATCTTCAGGAAAGCCTGACTGAAATATGTACAGAGCCAGAAAATGGTGAAGAAATGAGGCTAAAAGGATCCTGTCTAAAGAAAGCAGAAATCCTGAAATGATCATTTTGGAAGAGGCACCCAAATCACCACAGCCTGCCTTTTCAGGAATAGCTGAAAGTAACAGCTCCGATATCATTTAATATAGATGTCTGTTGGCTGGCGATGTCAAAACCGTTATCTGATTTCCTAAATGGCTGGAATTATTTACTGGGTCACATTAGCGCCAGGGTGTCTGTGCATTTTTGTGCATGTCAGCTTTTACATGCATCTCCTTGAATGGAATTAAATGGAAGATGCCTATCTGTAAGTTTATATGGTATCAACAGGAATGTCTCACCTCGCAAGCTGCACAGGCGATAATTCAGTGAAGAAACACGTCCTGACTGAGTGTTTAAACTCCAGCACAGACTCAGTCCCTTAAACACGTCTTCCTGTACCCCCACAGCGATGCGGACGCTCGGCAACTGCGGGGCTGTTTCCCAGGCCGCTGAACCTCGTAAAAGCAAGCAGTTAATTATATTGGCTTATCAGGTGCCATGGCAACCTGCTATGTTTTCCCCACAAACAGTCTTAATTTTTTTGTCGGACGTCCTGCAAGGTGTTCATAAAACAATAACGGCAGAAAATACCTATGGTGTTTGGCGCACCCTGAGGGCACTGCATGGGCATTAAGACGCCGTGCTTTATGAGTTCTCTGTTTGATGGACGACATTCCCCAGATGATGTTTTAAACGTTGAAAAAAAAAAGCAAGCTAAGATAATAATAAGATCACCCACCCCCTCCAGCAGAATTCCAGGGACCGATCCACACGTAGGGGGCCCCAGTAATCAATCACACGTACAGGGCCCCAGGGTAACTGGGCCCGATTTATCAGCTGGCTCTAAAGATGGTTCTGTTTCAGATGCAGTTGTACAATGTCGAATCTGGTACTGTAATTCTGTCCCACTGGGTCTCATCACATATGCTCTGCTTTACCGTCTGAAAGTTGCCTTTGAACTTCCAGCGTCCTGTGTCCTGTAACGTACCACGACTATCTGACGGTCTGTGTCTTTTTTTTCCCGATGTTTATCCTTTCTGCGCAAATTAATAATGCGACACATAGGTTAGGGCACTTAGAAAGGCAGCCGGCTCATCTGTAGCTGGTTAGTGGCCGGTGGTGATGCTGTAGCTCAGACTCATCACAGCACAGAATGGCAGCTGCTCTCATTCATGTCTGGGTCATGGCTATCTAGGAAAATCGAGACCGAGACTTCAGAGAGAGTAAAAACTGACATAATCTGCAGGCAAAATAATGTTATAAACTACCTGACATGCAGAATTACGCATTTGCTGCTATCCTGTTTTTTTTACAGATTGATTTTTATTGCATTCATTTTATCAGCTGGATATTTAACAAAGTATTTATCTTGTGGAACTGCTGAGCTTCTGATGATGGAAACTTTGTTTTCCAGTTACAACTTCCAGAAAAACCTTCGCATTTCTCAGTTTCTACTGCAGCTTTTCTTACTTTAAACACTCACCCCTCACCCCTTATTATTATTATATTATTATGTATTATTATATTATTGCTTCACTCTGTGCTAAAGGCACAATTGAACAAATTGTCTGTGCATTGCATTTTAATTGGTATTTCTAACGGAATGATACATTTTTAAATGGAATAATTAAAAATTGTATATACCGGTAGTTTAGAGTACATAAAACAGATAAGATTTGGAGCAATTTTAAAAGTACATTTATAATAAAAGATGGGAGAGAAAAAATAAAGCATTAAATGAAATTTGAGTCTGAGCTCTGCAGTCAGGGACATGTAAATGCTATGATTACAAAACCGCGTGTTCAGGAGAGCGAAATGTAACCAGAACACGGCTCTAACGCTAACCGTTAAAACCTTCGCTGGGGAGCTGTCGGCTGAAGCGGAGCGTTTTGGATCCGGATTCGGAGGCAAAATGGGCCGAATCTGATATTCCGCAAGTAAAGGGTGATCTCACCGAATGAAAGGGAGCGTGGAGGTAGATCAAAGGAGAAACGAGGAGACGAGAGCAAGCAGAGCTGTGAACACGGCGATCGGAAAGAGATGGGCGAGTAATCGGCAGCCATCTTGGGTCCCGTAAAGGACTCCGATTGGCTGCGAGACAGAGAACAGCAGAAATGCAAATGGAAAAAAGCAAAACGGGACAAATGTCAAAATTTACTGCAGGCTTATTCCCAGCCTTTAATATGTGTCTGTGCTTGGTTGTAAAGTTTCCTGTCTTGTCCATCAATCCTTCCATCTTCTAACCACTTATCCTGCCCAGGGGTCTGGGGTTCCTGTATTGTAGTCAAGTCTAGTCAAACTTTATTGTCATTTTAAATTATGCAGGCATAAATCGAAACGAAGATAGTGCAGCTTCCGACTAGGGCTGTGCAATAGGTATGATTGTACCTTATCTCATTTATGAAATGTACAAAATCAGAATTAGAATCTTTTTTATTCGCCAAGTACAGAGAAGTACAAGGAATTTATTTTGGTGCGGGTGGTATGACATAAACAAAACACACATACAAATAAACATCTAAAAGCAAAGATACAAGATACAATTTTTTCTTTTTTTTTTACAGGAGATGTGCAATGCTGAGTCAAGCATGTGGACAAAATAAATAAAGAAATAAATAGATAATAGATGGATGTAATGTGCAAAGAGCTTAGGTACAGTGCAGATGAGTTCAATTAGTTAAAACATGATAATGAAAGCAACATGAAAGCAACTCACAGTGGAATTCAGTGTATGGAAGTTTGCTAATTATAAAGAGTTTACCAGCATCCACATTCATCTAGCTTGTCCCCATCCTGTCCATCAAAGTTCAGCAGCTCCCTTTCTTGCTCTCAGCATGTGATGTGCTCTGGTCTTTGGTGCCATGTCTACGGGGAGAAGGACTGCAAAACCAAGCTGGATCCACCCATGGACGGCACCGAGTGTGACACGGGAAAGGTAAGCCGTCACTCCGGGGCCAGCTGGACAGGGTGTGTAATGGCGGCTTGCAGACTGGAAGATCGGGGCTTGTTGGTTATATATGCAGACATGCGCGTCTGTACATCAGACTCAAGATTCAAGATCTTTGCTGGCCATGTGCAACAGGTGCATTGGAATGCTTGGTCGTTCAGCCACGTCCAGTCACAAAGAGACTTAACCATACTCAACATACAGATACTGCGGAACATTACAAGACAATGCAAAATGATGCAAGATTGTGTAAAACAACACGAGACAGTGCAAAACAATGCAAGACAATGCAAAATAATACAAGACCGTGCTCAACATACAGATACTATGGAACATTATAAGACAGTGTGAACGATGCAAAACTGTATAACAACATGACACAGTGCAAAACGCTGAAAGACAGTGCAAAGTGATACAAGACAATGCTCAACATACAGATATTGCAGAACATTACAAGACAGTGCAAAATGATGCAAGACTGTGTAAAATAACAGGAGACAATGTACAACGATGCAAGACAATGCAAAAAAATAAATACAAAACAATGCAAAACCATGCAAGACAGTGCAGAACAATACAAAGCAGTACAAAACAATGCAAGAAATTATGGACAGCACAAAACGATGCAAGATAATGCAAAACAATACAAGACAATACAAAACTAGAAAATATGCAGTGGTTGATGAAGAGCAGTGACAGAGCTATAAAGCACATGTGCCATGGATATGACTGTTTTAGCAGTGTCACTGTTATCAGTGAATGTGACAATGGGGACAGCGGGGGTGGTTAAATGAGCAGCAGATGCTCGTATGCTGTATGCATTTACATTTATTTAATTAGCAGATGCTCCAAAGCAACATACGACAATAACAAGCATGCGGCTGTCAAGGAGCCAAGTAGGTATAAGTGCGACTCTGCTGACCTCCCATTGAGTGAACGACAGCTAGTCCACATTAGAGGTAGGAGCGGTACAGCACCTTAAGAAAAAAAGTGTTCAAAATAAGCACTGCAAGCACTAGTTTCCTAAGTGCAAAGATACAAGTGCATACAGTTCAGCCAGGCGGCCATGGGATTGTACCTGATGGGCTCGATACTTGGTTTGATATGATATAGACTCTCATATAAGCAAGAACTTCAGTTGATCATACTAACAGTTGATCAAAGTTTATGCATTCATGCCCAGTGCCGTGTGTTAGTGTGGTACTATGATTGATACAGAGAGTCCTTGGATATCTTTCTGTTCATCTCCATGCATCGTCCATTTCTGTTTATCCAGTGCGGGGTCACGATGAGATGCCTGTCAATCGCAGGGCACTCACTCACATTTCAGAGACAGGAAACCACCTGATTGTGCGCCAGAATACCCAAAGAAAGCCGCTTAAACGCAGGGAGACGCAAAGCCAGGAGTGAGAATCGCGTAGTGAGAGGCTGTAGTCCTACCCACTGAGTCGCCATGTTAACTGTCAGTTTTTACATAAAACAAAAGAATAACCATATATGAAAAAATGTAGCATGCCGTCATTTTTTAGCTAATCCTTAGCCACATGAATCTCAGCCATATGAATGTCAGAATTCTGATTGTGTGGTACCCAGGGCGGCTTTCTGGGTGGTACGGTGGTCTCGCACCTCCAGGGTTCTGGGTTCCGATCCTGCCTTGGCTCTACTTTTACCCAGCAGTCCAGAAACATGTGGTTTGTGTGCTGTGGTGTCTCTGGATTGTCTGTGGTATGCTGTGCGCCTCGCCATGGTCTGGCATCCCAGACAGGCTGCCCTTTGCATTGTGGGATAGGTTCCAGGCGCACCGTGACTCTGCATTGGATACGCGGCTATGGAAAATGGACGGAATTAAGCGTAACTGCCAACTGCTGGCCGCAATTCCAGTTATGTTAAAAGGAGGAAGCAACCTTTATTTGATGTGGATTCGTCCCACTGTAAATAAAAATAACATACAACATTATTGAATTTCTGTGAATGTTCCCTGCAATATACTGATTAACAGTATAATTTTTTGTTAGGCAGATCTTTTGTGATGATTTTTTTTAACTTGAAGCAATAAAAAGCTCTCTTAAAAAGAATGTATCACGCCACTTGAGCCAGGCCAAAGAGCTCTGCATATTACTTTTATGTGAAATCAGGTTTTCCGAAAGAGAGAGAGCTCTCAGGTTTAAAGAGTAACATCGTCTTAGAGATATTATAAACAGGAGAGGCAGCCTGTTTTGGCTCCAGAGACGGGTCTGAGCCAACAGTTACATTTCAGTAAGAGGGCTGGAGTCACTTATAGTACAGGCTCTGACAATTAACACGACGCAGTCCCACTTCAAAGAGGCCACGTTTACGACTTGTGTAAATCCCAGTGCTGTACGACAGTCGAGGGCAGTGAAATGACAATGAGAACCAAAAATATATAATACCGATATTCTAAGAGGCAGGTTGTCTATTTGTGGGAAATAATGATTTGTCCACAATCTTACCATTAGCACTGATGTAACTTGCAGTGTCTAGGTTGTTTCAATTAAAGCTCTAGAATTTGAGCTAAGTCACTCAAGCTCCTGCTGTTTTGATATATATATATGTACTGTATGTGTTTGTGGGAGAAATTTATGATCTTCGGAATTATTTATCACGATGTGAGAGATCAACAGTATTTGACCTTTTCATCTCTAACTTAAGTAAGTCAGCAGAACTGTGTAATTGATCCTACTCTCTCCTCTTTTCACACAGAACAAGCTTACTTTATAACTATAAACTGTTTACATCCACATCCACCAATGTTACATATATACATATATGAAACAGCATGTCAGGCCGAGTTTTAGACATAATTTAATTTAGGAAAACTGAAAGTTTTAGCCAGTCATGAATTCATGTGTCACAATAGCTGTTTAGCAACAACAGCTAACAGCTAGCTGGGTAACGATTGTTGGCAAAATATTTTGTTTTATTTCATTGCACAATGTTGCCCTCATGACACACGCATTGAAAAAACCGTCATTTAAATGTCAGCATGATTTGTTGTTTTCACCCTTTTTCTGAAGCACTGGTGGTCTCTGTCACTTCCTGTTCGGATTTTGACTTATACGCTTTGTGTTCCCTAACTTGTCCGGCACGCCGCATGCTGTTACTAAGGGATGAGTCTGTCAAACTGTACACCGGGCCATTGTTTTGGTAACAGCTGTGAGCATGTGCATTCGAGTAATGTTGATGCTCCACAGGGCTCTCATCAAGTCAACATTTCAACGCACAAAGCCAGCACACGTGTAAACACGCATGAGGGCAAAAATGTCTTTGCTATTTTTTTTTTTGTTGATGTCACAACGGCAGAATCCAGATTCCCCCTGGGTTGCTGTGGTGTCCTCAGTGCCATGCACCACCTGGTACACAGCGGTGCCACTAATGCGCTACCTGCTGCTCTGTCGCAGTGGACACTGCACTCTTAGCATTTCTGTTGCAATGGATACTGCACTCTTAGCATTACTGCCGCTCTGTCGTGATGGATACTGCACTCTTAGCATTACTGTCGCTTTCTCACGGTGGACACTGCACTCTTAGCATTACCACCACTCTGTTGCGATGGATACTGCACTCTTAGCATTACCGCCGCTCTGTCGTGATGGATACTGCACTCTTAGCATTACCGCCGCTCTCTCACAGTGGACACTGCACTCTTAGCATTACCGCCGCTCTCTCACAGTGGACACTGCACTCTTAGCATTACCGCCGCTCTGTCGGGATGGATACTGCACTCTTAGCATTACCGCCGCTCTCTCACAGTGGACACTGCACTCTTAGCATTACCGCTGCTCTGTCGGGATGGATACTGCACTCTTAGTATTACCGCCGCTCTCTCACAGTGGACACTGCACTCTTAGCATTACCGCCGCTCTGTCGGGATGGATACTGCACTCTTAGCATTACCGCCGCTCTCTCACAGTGGACACTGCACTCTTAGCATTACCGCTGCTCTGTCGGGATGGATACTGCACTCTTAGTATTACCGCCGCTCTCTCACAGTGGACACTGCACTCTTAGCTTTACCGCTGCTCTCTTGCAGTGGTGCCGGGCTGGCGAATGTGTCAGCTGGATAGTCCCGCCAGAGCAGATGCTGGGCCAGTGGAGCACTTGGGGATCCTGGGGCCCCTGCAGTCGAACCTGTGGCATGGGGGTCCGGGCCCGACAGCGTGACTGCGAGAGCCCCAGGTACTGTGCCTACGCCACATTATTTCTGCAGTGTCCCTGCTCTCTTTGGGAAAGGTGTCACGATGCACATTGACCATGAAAAAGTTATCTGTGATTTCAGAAGTGGATTTAACATGGCAACAGTCCATAGTTGATGGGAAGATATTTGTAACATAATATACACAATTAATATGCAGGGTGGGTCAAGAGAATGTATGCAGTTTTTATTTTACAGTACTGATTAAGTCCTGTTTAGTTTCTTACCCGTTTGAAATGCCCTTTGTCAACATTGGTACATTCCTGGAGCCTGCCCCTAACACACAAAATTGTATACCTGTTTTTGACCTACCCTATATATTACCATAATATAAATGGAGAAACTTGATGCTTTATTCATCGTTTGTACAAGTATGAGATCATGTTCAGTAAAATGTGTTATTTTTCAAAATTCCAATCTCATATTTGTTGTTTACATGGTAAAAATTTGAAAAATAAGGGTTTAACTATTAGACGTCGATTTTAGACTGACGATTTTAGTAACGTCATTGGGTTTGTGCTTTCCGATGTGAGATAAAGAGCCTTCATTTGGCTTCATGCAGAGCTGCTAGGAAAGTCTGGGACTGCCCTGGTCTGAAGGTACAGTACAAGCTCTGCGAGGACCTGCCCTGTGCAACGGGGATACCCGACTTCCGGGACGCTCAGTGCCAGGCGTTCAGCCGCCCCTCCCTCCGCTGGTACTCCGTCATGGATGATGGTGAGGCCACCAAATTAAGACCCTTCGTTTGCTCTGGTCTGGTGAAGAGTTAACCAAGATTATAGGTATCCAGGGCAACAGATTTCTGTTTCCATCTGACGTTGAGTGTCGTGATGTGTTCATACACGGGTTTCTGGGGCCCACCTTGAAAAGTCATTTCGGGGCCCCCTGCCCCCCCTAGTGTAGTGACTGTTTGTGGTCCCACACAAATGCGTGGTTGTTCGCTGAGTATTTTTGGTACTCAATATCGTAATAATATGCAACTCTCTCACAACATGGTGGGTTCCACACATAGTTAAATCAGCAGACTGGCTGCTTTTTCGCTCCTGTCCCCCACGCTGCAACAAGGTTCAGCCTGCTATTACCTGCTATGCCCTGGTCGCCCGTAGCTGCACAGCGGCGCCCCCTATTGCTTTTTCGTGGGGCTTACTGGCCAAGATCTCCCGACCCTCGGTGTCTGTGATCCTAGACAAATCTTTTTCCACAAGGGCCGCTTTGTTAGGCCCTCCCAGCTGTAGGTATTTCTTTCGTCTGCTCGCTGCCGGCCTAACGCCGCGGTGTGCACCAGATATGCAGCGAAATGCGCCGGCGGGGCAGCCCCCTAGCTGCGGCCCCGGATATCTGAGGCCTGCATTTGGGATGACAAATGCAGACTTTCAGTGGTGCTGTACAGAATTACATCACTGCTCAGACTGTCTGAGCCAGGCCAGCACAATGCTTCTTTCATGCAGCTGCCCCAGGTTTCCCTCTCTCTCTCTCTCTCTCTCTCTCTGTCCCTCTCTCTCCTTCTCTCTCTCTCTCTCTCTCTCTCTCTCTCTCTCTCCCTCTCCCAAACCTTCGGCATGTGACAGACACAGTCCAGATTCCTTCTCCCACTCCCGACAGCCGTGTGCCCCCTACCCTTTCCTCCCACAAGACCCTTACTAGGTGTCGGGTGAGCAGCTAGCAGATACCCAGAAGAGGACCGGTTCTCACCAGTCATTCGTGTTGGTCGGCTGTGTGCCACGGTCAGCTGATCGATTGGGGATCTTGAGAGGAGCTAGCCACAGAACTGTGACCCCTTAATTCCACAGCAATGTTTACTATCGATGTTGAAAGTAACCTGTGTCATTTAGAGACAATACACTGTGGTGTATATTTTTCACGGAAAAAGAAGAATCATTGTGAAGCTCAATAAATTAGCAGGAAAAAGACTGATATTCACATTAAACAATTCAAGTTTAATTGTACATGTCCCTAGAACCTTTTTGCCAATTTGTTACGTATGAACATGGATAATAATTTGATTTCTAACTTTCTAACTCAGTACTATCCAAGCCCTAGCCCATAATTTTGAAGAAAAGTACAAAAAGTAGAAAAAGAGTCTTTATGTATCAGTCTTGCTTTCAAGGTACAAGGTAGAATTAATGTTGGGGAAGGATTTGTAACCATGTGTGTGAATATGCTGCATTTAAACAAAGAATTTGGCCATTTGAAATGCTGCTGGAGTATAATGTATTTACTCCATGTAGGCTTGTAAGCAGTTTGATATCCATTATTCTATCTTAATAACATTCAGATACGTATACACTGGTCAGGCACAGAGTTAACCAACAGCAGGGTATCCAGGGCAATGGATATACTTTTAAGATGAGAAACTAGTCCAGGCCCTGCATGCGTACATTAAGAAACAACCGTATTTAACTAAAAGCCCAGAATAACGTAAAATAGCATGTCCAATCAAAACAAACCATGACATTAAACCCTGTTTGGACAAAGTGCTGTATAAATATGAAGTAGGGTTTCTTAAATGTCCGCAATATTTTATTTTAATCACTTATCATTGTGAAGTCATATAACGGGGGCATGCTAGAGTGCAGCATGGTATTTGTGTTGTTTTGGGAGGGAAAACGAGGTTATCTTTGTAATTCAGATGTCTGGACAAGCTAGAGTGTGGATTTCTTGGTGTTTGTATGGCGGGGGTGACTCTACAGTTTCTGAGATAGCAAGCCCTGGAGACTAGCTGAATCCTCCCTATGTACGAGAATGGTATGCCCCGCCCTGGGGTTATGCTGCAGTGACTGTATGCTGATTCCTGGGCCAAGCCCTGGCACTGCCCATTACAAGGAGCAGAATAAACCTGTGCATCTGGTCCATTCGCACATAAGTGCTTAAAGATGTGGCATCGGCAGTTCACCTCCACTAGACGTACCAGCACATATCTGATCTGGGAGCATTTCTCGCTGTTGGAATTAGCCGCGTCCTGGCTCACACGAGTGCGAATAAATGAAATCAGCTTAAACATATTTTGCTCTCTAAACATTATGGCTGCTGCTAAGATAAGAGCGTGTATTTATAAGACAAGAGATGGCTCACATCCAGCTGTTCTGCCTCCATTCAGCAGTTTGAAGAGGCAGTGAAATCTCAGGCTTTTCAATACGGAAATCTTGTTTGTCCAACTTATCCCCGGAAATGCATTTCCGCTGTAAAATACATAAATACACTGGACGGTAATCCATCTAACTGATCTCAAGAAGTCAGCTGACATCCATCCTTTTTCTGTAACTGCTTGTTCTGTTTGGGGTCACGGGGGGGCCAGAGCCTATGGCTGCAAGGCAGGAAACAACCCAAGGTGGGGGGCCAACCCATCACAGAGCACGTCATTCGTACCTAGAATCAATTTGGTAACTCCAACTCACTTTAGCATGTTTTTGGACTGCGGGGGTGGGGGAACCAGGGTATCCGGAGGAAGCCCCATGACAACACGGGGAGAACATGCAAACTCCACACGCATGGAGCCATGGTGGAGACTGGTACCCAGGTCCCAGAGGTGGGGGGCGACAGTGCTAACCACTGCGCCACCCCCAGATGACATCCTCCAAACTTGAAACAAAATGGTATTAAAATCACCAGTGTCCTTTATCTAAAGTAAATAGTGATCTATGGAGATTCATGTCTTTGAGATGTTTCAAAGGAATCCAATAATAATACTTAAACCAACTATTTTCCCCAAGCACCTCCTTTATATGCCTTTCGTATTAGTATGAGAACCGGTGTGTTAGTGACTCCTTTTTAAGACAT
Organism: Gnathonemus echidnorhynchus; assembly: GCA_026776725.1. Classification (NCBI taxonomy): domain Eukaryota; kingdom Metazoa; phylum Chordata; class Actinopteri; order Osteoglossiformes; family Mormyridae; genus Gnathonemus; species Gnathonemus echidnorhynchus. Next base: position 226,066 of record JAODJU010000119.1, read on the forward strand.
GCACATGTAGAGGTGAGAGCAAACCTGGGTCTGGGTGCAGAGTTAGTCGTATGTGCATCATTTTTTAGCAGGCTGAGCACTTCGATTAAGGGCCCAGTGAAGCTAAGCACAGGATTCGAACCGGCGACTTTCCGACCATCACAGGCCTAACCTGCTGAGCTACACACCTCTCCCTTGTGTTTCAGGCAGAGGAGTACAGTCCATTTCAAAAGAAAATGTGTAGCTATCAGATACGTCACCACAAGTTAATTACTTTCCCAACTATCAGAAAGCACCAGGAGATCCTGGGAGTGTGTTCTCCAGCTTATGAGTGTTATAAGATCCAAGTAAGTACGTTTGTTGCCGGTGGTGATGTTGATGGATGTGTATCTGCCTGGCACTATGAGGCAGACCCCATGAGGCACTATGCCACGCATTGGCACCGAATCCTTTTTTTAGCAGATGCTTTATAACAAACTGACATACAGTACAAGCGAGGCAGATACCTCCCAGTACGCTAGTTATACTCTATTATACTCTACTATGTTCCATTTTCACTCTTTCTTTCACATTTCTGTGAAATGAATTTATGTGACCTCATACGATGTCTATTTTATCTTATCCTCCACTACAGGGGAGGGGGTTCAGTCCCATATACCTGGACTAAGGTCTGGTTATCTTTCTTTCTGACGTCCAGAAAATTTAATATGGAATGACTATGCCTTATGTATCAAGGTCCTTAAAAGCTCCATAAAAGTGCATAACGGATATCTATTGCAGTTTCAGGTCCTCTGTCACATGGTCTGTGGAAGTCCGAAATGGTTTGTGGTGGATCCTGCTTGCTTGATTGACTGCTGTGTTTGTGGGAGTGACCACGCTGGAAGCTGGTTCTTGTTTACTGTGACAATTCTGGCTTTGACGTTCTGACTGGTTTGCTGTTGATGTAGTCCTGCTTCGGCCAAGTCTTCTAATGTTGGTAGCACTGCACCACGCATGTGTCTGCAGCTGGTAGCTTCGCCAGACGACCTCCGTCACATTATGTCTCAGAGGTCCGGCTTTTTAACATCGTTAACATTCTTTTTCACCTGTGTATCTGCTACTTCTGCTTTTTGAGATCCCTGTCCTGGAGCACCTCCTTTCTGAGGCTTTTCTATGGATTGGCGTCCTGAATGCTTCCAAGATTGTTCTACATAAATCTTCCCGGAATGGAATGTTCTTGAGAAGGGCTTGTTGCAGTTTCTGTTCCTTGCCTTGCCCCCCATCCCCACCCACACTCATACCTGCAATTGAGGACACAGAGGTCCAGTCCTCAGTATTTTTTCTGCAACTCAAATAACTTCAGTCCATGACACTGTCGGAAAAAATAGTACCCATTTGTACTTTTGCCTGTCACTGGGGCTGTACCCTCGAGGGTCTGCCAATTGTACCCTAGCTCTAGGTAATTGTAACTTTTAAGGTACAGAAATGAATTATGAGGAAATTTTTGTACTGTTGGGGGCACATTAATGTTGTTTGTACCTTGTGGGTGTTCCATTCTTTACCTTAAATTTGATTAATAGGTACATTTACCTACAGCTAGGGTACAATTGGCAGATCATTAGGGTACAGCCCCAGTGACAAGGAAAGGTACAAATCGGCACTCTGACAGTGTATGGGGCACACCTAGGATGGGCTTATACTATAACCTTGGTATTTAAAAAATCCTGGCTACAGCCCTGTCCCCACTTAAACCCCACCCCCGAACCTGAATACTCTGGCCCCCTCACCCCTCAGCCTGAAGAAGTCATTCTATATCTGACCTTTTACCCTTTCACCTGTCTGGCATGAACCCCAGGCAACAAGATGCAAAAACATTCTTAAGTTGCAGATTTAGAGGGTCACAGGGTCGTGCAAGCCAGCCCAGATCAGGGTGGCCTTCTCACTGCTACAGAAGATATATTTTTCCACAAAATTACCCATATGCTCCCAAACTCGGCAATACAGACTGTCTGTATCCATTTTGTTTTTAATGAGACCTGTCTCTTCCTGTGACATTTCATGTGATTATGTTTCATAGTTTAGTTGGCTGAGTTGAATCACATTGCTGTGATTTAGCAAGTATTTGGCATTAAATTATGTTTCTTTTAGCTGTATTTTTCTTTTTTTATTCAGCTGCATTCTGCATGCTTTATGTCAGATGAAAGCTAGCTTGTTGTTCAGAAAAGTGATAAACAAACCTGTTTTGGACTAATGAAATCAGTGGGGTTTCTGGTAATGTCATCGTAGTGTTATAAAAGTTTCGGCTCTTTTTTGTGTTTTATTATGCTGTTACAGAAGCTTACTTAACTTTTTCTTCCATTCTTTGTGTGGGTGAAACTTTCACTACAAGCCGTGTGATTGTGTTTTAGTTTAACAGAAATGTTACCCCATTTTGCCACACATAACAGAAAAGATAAGTATTGAAAATTGTCCTACTCTACATGAACTCCTTGCGCACAGACAAAAAAAACAATTCAGATAGATCCCTGAAGCTGTTTTATATCAGAACTCCCCATAGAATTATGTCATTTCTTGAGTTCTTTGACAGATGTGGAATTGAACCAATCACATCCTCTAGATGCAGGGTGTGGAATGTGTAAAATGTGTCATAAGTCTTTTGATGATCGGTGATGCTGGTTTATACGGTAAAACAGGGGAGTGCCGGTATCCAGCAGCTTTTCCGTCCTATCCGGTCTCTGATGAACTACACCTGATCTTAGGCAGATAGGAGCTCATCAGGTAGGATGAAAAACCTGCTGGAGACCAGCACTCCAGGATCAGGCCCCTAAGTTAGGACCACAGGCGACTATAAACCCTATTTTTGAGGACTGCAGCCACCCAGTATTTTGTCTCAGTGACCCTGAAAACTTTTCATATACATTTAGTGGCCGGGGAGGGCAGAGGATGCAGAAGCAGGATTAGGGGGAAACATAGGGACACTGACACTGACACTGACACTGACACTGACACTGACACTGACACTGACACTGACAAACAGATCTGAACATAGACATAGGGCGTGGCATCAATGACGGAACTGGGGAAGACAAGACTGGCAGGCACTTATACACTGGGTTAACGAGGAAATAAACAGGAGGCAGCTGGAGTGAGTTAACAAGGGGGCAAGAACAGAGACAAACACAGAACAGGTGTGACTCGTTAGAGCCCTGCTAGGGAGAAAGGGGAGGGGCAGGTAAACAGGGCGTGACATTTAGAACAAATGTTACAGCCTGGACCCCCCCAGTTAACAGATTTTATTGTGGGGGACATGGGGTGGCGTACCATATGTATGAAAGTGGCAACTCCCCCCCCGTAAGAGTTTATAACCCCCGGTTAAAACAGACACTCAGCCAAAATCAAAGGACCCAGGTCCAGTGCAGCCCGGTTAATATTCCTGATTTTCAGCATGTATTGTTATTGTAGCTTCAGACATTCATTAAAACCATGTTGTAGAAAATGGTATACAATGGTACAGAAAACCTTAAAGACAGTAATTGGACAATTTTTAAAAATCATTATGTAGCCAAACTATAAACATTTTTGTATTATATATGTGCCAGAAGCTAAATGCTGTTACATGCTATGGAAGACTAAGGTGTGCTGAGAGATGAATGACTTTGCATCTTCTTTCTCCCCTAGAGAAGCCATGTGCCCTCTTCTGCTCTACATCTGGGAAGGAGCAACCTGTCCTGGTAACAGAGAAGGTCCTGGATGGAACCTACTGTGGCCCACAGGAAACTGGCATTTGTGCCAATGGGACATGTCAGGTGTGTCCCTGAAGTTGTTTTTTCTGGCTTCATCATGATATCCTGATTGTGACATCTTGGGCTTGATTATGGCATAAAAAGACTATTTTATCTCCGGTTTGATTTTGACCCCTGCATCTTTCGCTTGATTACCGGGTCAGCAGGCTTTAGTGTGATATCCTAGGCCTAACTTTAGCATCAGCTGGCTTCATTACAACAGCTCAGGCTTTAGTATAACATCAGCAAACTCCTTAGGCTTATTATGACATCAGCAGAATTTGATGTGACATTCTGGTCTTGAATATGACATCACTAGACTTCACCTTAATACCTTGTGCTTGATTACATCATCAGTAGATGTTGTTGTGGTATCTTGGATTTGATTATGTCATGATGCCTTTTCGGGAAATATTACCAGCCTGATGGGTATAAACCTCAATCTGTACTAATTTAACTAGAGTAAAATGTTATAGATAAAATGACAGTTATCTGTAACTCAGACATGTAAGCAAATATTAGTATTTTTATACTATTTTATACACATTTGTTATATGGATACTGATTTTTGAACTTATTAAAAAAAACAGTATTGTCAAAGACCATGGCAGTTTATATAATTTAATGTCATAGAAAAGTACTCAACATCCAAACTATACCTAAAATTCAGCAATGATGTATAATGTATGCTAACGTGAAATGTGGATGGGAATTAATTCACTTATCAAATAAATGTTATAGTTGATTGTTCAGTTGCAAAAAGCCCACATTGCTCAGTGCTGTCTGATTGAAGCTGAGGTTTAGGTTACAAAGGCCGCCGACGTTTATTCTTAAAATAAAAGAAGTCCTTTGAGGCGTTCATCTGTGTAAGCAGACTCTGCCATTTGCCTGTAAATTATGCGTCCAACATGAACCTCTGAAATCCCAAACTACCTTGCATCATTTTTATGGGTCCCAGAAGGATGGAGATATGTGCCGTATTTGTGAGACGCTTTTCAAAAGGAGCAATTTCCCAGAAGGAGAAGAAAACACACAACGAAAAAAAAACCAAACACACAGGCGATTAGCTTTGCATACAGAAATATTTCCCATCGCTCATCGTTAGGGGCATCGTGGCAGGTTACACAACGAGTAACGCTGTCTGTCCCAACATTCTTGCAGGTGACGGGCATAATCTCCCCTTACTTTAGTGCCAAACAGATCAGGTCATCCTTCAGTTTTTTAATACCGAAAAGTCTCTCAGATGATGTACAGTTTTAGGATTTCAGCATTCCTGAAATAATTTCGGGGTGCTGTGTGACTCTTTGGGTTCGAACATTGTGTTTGTGATTCAAAGTTCACGGGGTCGGCAGGGTGATTTTGCCTTTGGGCCTTAGCCACAGTTGTTTCAAGGACTTGTTGACACTGTGTTCTCAATTGTACGTCTCATAAATAAATGTAACATTGTGTCTCCTACGGTTATTAAACAGCTTGTGTAATTGTATGTATATGCACCACTGTAGCTATTTTAATAATCATATAACCATTTTGAAAGTTAAACAAATTCATAGCTGAGCAGTGATGAAAACCAGTTTATCCTAGCTGCTGAAATTCATGCCTGATTTATGTCATCCAGCTAACTGGTTTTTGCCCCCAGCATGAGAAGTCGAACCAAACAATTTGCAGAAGTCACACACACCTCACCTCCATATATCTGCCGTATATCTGGCCTGGGGTTGTCTGAGGGATGAATTACTGCTTACTTTGCCTTTTCTTGTTGACCTCTCCAGAAGGTGGGTTGTGATGACATCCTGGGATCCCCGGTAAGGGAAGACCACTGCGGAGTTTGTAATGGAAACGGGAAATCCTGCAAGGTCATTAAAGGAGACTTCAACCACACCAGTGGGCCAGGTACGCCAATCAGCTACCTCTCCCAGTCAGCTGCAGTCTGTTTTAGCTGAAAGCCTTTCATTGTGTATGCTAGTACTTTCCATGTGGTGTGTATGAGATGTTTGTCCAGACCCATATTTCAATGCTAACAGCTGGAGATGAACTGCTGAAATTGACACTAAGTGCTTCAATGGTCCAACAGCCATCACTTTCTTCCTCATCTTGAGTTGAACCAGAGGTATGTATTGTACAGGCCAGTTCTCCCTGAACATCCAGGAGACACCCTGCACCAGCTTGCAGATGTCTAGAAGGAAAATCCTCTGAGTGCCCAAGAGACCCAAGGACACCGACATTCATCCTCATGAAGCTCAATCCATCACGCATAATAAACTGATGTTTCCCGGGAAACTAGTTCCCTAAGTGCAGTTATTCATCTGTGGCTTCCAAATGTGCTCCAAAATTTAACCACACCAACAGAACAGCCCCCCTACCCAAGAAAAATATCAGGCATTCACTTGTGGCACGGTGACTCAGCGTGCTGTGCCAGTGCCTTACATGTCTACTGTTGGGAGTTCAAATCCTGGTCCCATGTGGTGTGTGTGAAATTTGCCTGTTCCCCCCATGTTGTGTGCATTTTCTCCTGCAGTTAGGTGGCTTGGTGTCTCTATATTGTCCATAGTGTGAGTGTTTGGCCTGTGCTGTCTGGCCTCCCATCCAAGGTGTTCCCCGGCCTTGTGCCCTATGCTGCCTGGGATTGGATCCAAACCCCCCCCGCTCCTGAATCAGGGTTAGGAAGATGGGTGGATTTCCAGTACTGGGAAGGCAGGATGTCTGGTGTTGGTACAAAAATTTAACAAGTATATATCCTTCCATTACTCCAAAATGTATGCGTAGAGATACAATTTAAAAATTCAGTAAACATTGGCATTTATTACGAGGTTTGCTGCAGAGATTCCCCAGGCGGTTTGTGTTGCTGTGTTTACGTGTGTGTCGTTCTCACTACGCCAGACATTCAGGTTTGTTGCAATTAAACATAAAGCCTACTCGTGCGTGGGGTCTCCATTAACGATTGTTTATGTCTAACAAAGGGAGCGAGCAGGAACATACACAGCCATTTGCCGTATGAACGGAATAGATAAACAAGCCAGTGTTACGCAACACACCCAGCTTTGGATGTTTCACCGTTTCTCGATGGTGGGAAAGATGGCCGATGTAGCTGAAAGGGGTGATAGCGGCCTCCTCTAGCATCTCTAATGCTGCAGTTTGAGCAAATAGCAGAAATTGACGCTGAGCAAGTCCAGCCACAGCAGTGCAAAGCAGAGCAAAGGAGAAACCTGTAAAATGAGAGGGGGGGCTGCCTAAAAGCAGCAGTGCGGGTCATTCGTCTGGAGCTCCCCGCGTCTAACTGTAACCGAGCCGTGTAACGGCGTAGTGGAACCCAATAAAAGGACACCTACACTAAATCAACACGGCGTCTAACATGACAGTACTGGATTCCCCAAGAAGCTGGACCGAGATTCTGTTCTGAAGGATTTGACTTAGGAGGGATTTCATGTCTGAATTGATTTGTTTTTTCGACGTTGTGTAAATGGCCAAGGTTTCCATGTGTGAGTGAATGGTGTCGGTGTGCCCTGCGATGGGCTGGCCCCCCATCCTGCCTTATTCCCTGCCTTGCACCCATAGCCTCCAGGATAGACTCCGGACCTCCGTGACCCTGACTAGGACAAGCGGTTACAGAAAATAGATATACGGATGGATGGATATTGTGCCAGTGGTTGTTGCATGACCTAATAATGGTGTTATTTTGCCTTTATAAGAAGGCACAAGGAAGGTAAATACATTGGGCCTCATTCACCAACTGTTCTTACAAACAAATTTGTTCTTAAACCCCACCTACGCACTTTTTAACGAAGATTCTGACATATACCAATGTTTTCTTATCTGAATTTAATTCCACTGGTTACGCTACTAAATAACATGTGTCTATTTGCATTTACCTCCTGTACAGTACAATCCAGTTATAACGGACTTCAAGGGACCTGGCAAAACAGTCCATTATATCCAAAGTCCGTTATATCCAGAGTTGCTGTTTGCCCAGAACACAACTACAGGACACCATTTACTCATGCCACACCCCAGCAGACACACTTGTGCTATAGATTATTATATTGTACATGTAGTAATCCAACTTAACTTAATCAGATGCGTGACTGTTAATAATCCCAACTCTGTATCTGCGCTGGATATCACTGGCACGCCACACGCCTTGTAGGCGGAGCCTGCATGTCTGTTATAGCCGAACTAAACTACAGCCAAAAGCGGCCCTGGGGACCAAACTGTTTGTTCGTTATAAGCGAAATTCCGTTATATGCCAGTCTGCTATATCCGATGCTTTTTCTGCATGTACTTAAAGGCGCACAGCCGGGACCAGCGGACCTCATCCGTTATAGATGATCTTCCGTTATAAGCGAGTCCATTATAACGGGATTTTACTGTATTAATACTTCTACTTCAGCATTACTGAAGTTTTTTTCCTCTTAGTGCCAAGCGGCTCACAGCCTGCGCGTCTCTTTGCCATTCCTTGGACACGGCCCTACAGTCTCATGCCCTTTTATGGGAAATTGCAGGGCGTTTCCCTATGCTAATTAGGACAAACTGGCACGCGCCTTCAGTTACGAAGACGTGGGATTCGTCATTCTTAAGAACAAAGGTGCAAACAATTCTGCTACTTAAGAACACGTCATGAATCCGATGTAGGTTGTTCTTAACAAATTTCGTAGGAACATATTTAAGAGAATTCTTAAGAAAATATTGGTAAATGAGGCCCATTGTTCTTAAAAACTGCAGACGGATGGATGACGCTGGCTGGGGTGGGCTCCAGCTCTTCTAGTGAGCCTCACCAGGGTAAGTGGTTAGGAGATGGATGTAGGAAATGAACACATTGCCTGTCCATCATATCTACTTATACATTCAATTTATTCATTTTCCCACCATCCATCTTCCACCCACTCATTTTGGTCAAATTAACAAAAATTACAAATACCCCCCCCCCCCGTACCATATCCTGATCAACTTTATGCTTGTCTTTCCATTAATAGTTAATATCTGACAAAGATTCATGGAGCCACTCATTCATGAGTGAGAGATTGGGAACCTCGGTGCTGGGAAATATGTTTGTCTCACTTCCACCAGGAGGGGGCGACACTCCCCCCCCCCCAATAATCTCTGTCTATTTTCTGTGCCTCAGGCTATGTGGAGGCTGTGGTCATTCCCACCGGAGCGAGGAGGATTAGGGTGGTTGAGGGGAAGCCGGCGGAGAGCTACCTTGGTAGGGATTTGCACATCCTCCTAAACTCTTTTGATCCACATTCCCTGTTATTTCTTTGCATCAGTGTTAAACTTAATTCACTTCTGTCATCATTGTCAAATGTTTTCATACGCTTCCATGCCACAGCACCAGACAGTCCTGGGGTACAGTTACAGTGAAGTACCTTGATCACAGTCACACCAGACATGTATATACAGGCAGCATTCAACACACGTAAAACCGACTTAACTAAATGCAGACTTACGCAAAAAATATCTGAGATGCACAGAGTTTACGGAATTTTCGCTTCATCTTTTCATTCATTTAATATGTGTTCTTTTGTACGTATTACTAGTATATTAATTGCTTATGTGTCTTTTGCTATAAGCTGTCCGACTTACATAACATTAGACTTACGCAAGGGTTTGCGGAACAGATTACTTACGTCAGCTGAGAACTGCCTTTACAACACTTTTGATCACAGAGTCTGTGTACCAGATCTCCACAAGACCAAAATTATTATTATTATTATTATTATTATTATTATTATTATTGTTGTTGTTGTTATGTTACGATAGGGTACTTTTTTTACACAGACTTGTACCGACTTGATGCATAATGTTCTCAAAACGCAGAGAAGCTCTCATCCCTCTGTATGTGTGTTCACCCCACCCCCATTTCTCATGTGGGAGTGATTGAGTCGAAGGAGCTGTAATACGTATCAGCTGACAGCTACTAGGGGGACGACTCGCCCGCCAAGCGAGGCCAAACCGCACGGAATTGCTCCCATCATTCAGGGGGGGGGCAGCACCACCCCCCCCAGTGTCCAAGTTAGCTCTGTCCCAGGCTGCTGCTTAGGTGGCCTCAAGTTGGCGGAGGGGGCAAATGGGTAAAAGAGGTGTATACTACACTTGTTCATACAGCAAAACAATAAAATGTAATATATATGTATAATTTTCATAAAATTAAAACACTGTATGAAAGTGGATAACACTCCCTCCATTTGAGTCAATTTTGTTATATAGGGTACAGGGGTGCTTCTAGGACTTTTTAAGGTGGGGTGCCGAAGACGCCAACCTTATGATTAGCCAGTGATGTGTTTCGAATCAGTGAGTGACAGGGAAGGTGAATGTTGCAGGCCTATCAGCTTTCAGCTGGGGCCAGTGCCCCTCAGACCCCGCCCCTGTACATACTCCTGAAAAGATTCATTTCAAGCAGTAATTCTGGCTCCATAGGACAGTCACCTCTTAAAACATCAACTCTCAGCTGTCATCTGGAGCTTACTGCCGTGTCCCCCTTTGTACAGTACTTTGATAACAAAAGATCTTACATTAGCTATGATTTATTTACACATGATCTGTCCATCTGTATGTTCAATTAGAGTGTGTTCACGGTGGACATGGTTTAGTAACTGCGAATGACTTGCATGCTTTGCAGCACTTAAGGACACCAGCAAGCATTCCATAAACAGCGACTGGAAAATCGAGCACCCAGGCTCTTTCAACATCGCTGGCACGACAGTCCACTATGTCAGAAGGGGATTATGGGAGAAGATGTCAGCCAAAGGTCCAACCACATCCCCTCTGCATCTCATGGTAAGAACATGCCTGTGTTTTACCCTTAGATCACCCTTTACACTTATCAGGACTGAATCTGAATTTGAAAAAACATGGAGATTGGATACCAAACTTTGTGGCTAGCTATTATGCACAAAACCGTGGTTTCATCACTTGGAATATGTTATTCTCTGCTCCAGAATTGCAACAGAATCACAGTGTTAATCTATTACTAGTTCACTTACTGTGACACTGTAAATCTCCTGCCATTCTGACAGTAATAATTCAATGTTGCATTACAACTACTGCTATTGTGGTCATTCACTCATTATGACATAACTCACTCATGATGACATTGCAATAAATTATTACTCGCCGATTCACTGTGTAACTCACTGATAATGATACCACAATAGATGGCCGCTCACAGATTTTCTGCCCCCCACTGCAGTACTGAGGTGTTAGTTTTAGTTAGCTTTAACGTACCTGGCTATTCTCGTTCAACCTCTCTCACTAACAGGGTGTTTTTTGGCCACAGAAACGGCATTGACTGGATGTTTTCTGTTCATAGCACCGTTCTCCGTAAACTGGAAATTGTAGTGCATGAAAATCACAGGAAGGAGACTGTTTCTGAGATTCTGGATCCATCATGTCTGGCACCAGCAATCATACCTCATTTAATGAACTCACTTCAAACAAACCCCTTAGTCGTTCTATCTTCACAGTAACTGAACTTCTGGCCCCCATCTGCATGCTGTTTGCACTATAATCACATGACTTGCTCTTCAGACATGCGTTTTTGCATTAATTAGCTGGTGTTATTTTTGTTTGACTTCTTATAAAAACGTGCGAACACCATCGTAGACTTTGAAAAAATATTTAGATATTTGTATCCCTTTTCACTTTGGATTCTATGTGTTTGCCTTGTTTTGCTATTTCACACTTTCTCCTCTGTCCATCTTGATTTTTTTTCATATTTTTTTTCAATCACATATAGTAGATGTAGTGCCACCTCAGGACATACTGTGTCATAACAAAGCTAAATCAGTATTAGCGATCAGTGTGCTATAGGAATGGAAGCTGGGATGAATCAAATCAATACCTGACCTTTCCCACTCGCAGCCCTGTCATGTGTGAGATTACCAGGTTATCACTTTAACAGGATTACCTCCTGACAAGCCTTTGGGATTCACTAGTGCCTCTAATTAGATTAAAGTGTTGGAGGTCTGTGCACTAGGCTGCAGAGCAGGACTCTGGTGGAGTCTGTGGAGAGGAGATAAATGTTGGGGGATTGCGTTTGGCAAGTGATTTTAAATACAGTATGACTGAGCAGAACGAAATGTCGTTTGAACAGAGCTTTGCATTTTTATAACGTTCAGATGACAGGAATCGTATGTATTTTCGTCTTTCTATTTAAGAGTGTAAATCTTACAGCTTAACAGTAAATCCATCCATATATCTTCTAACCACTTATCCTAGTCTGGGTCGCAGGTCTTAAGCTGTAAATGATAAAGATACGTTGCTGGAGTAAATGAAAATAACAGCATGTGGTGAAACTACGGACAGTAGATTCAGCGAGTCGCTTTTGAGGAATTCCCTGATACTCCTCATGTTTGTGGAAAGCCTGCTGGTATCGTCCTAGGGAAATACTATCAGATAATAGGTTAAGTCAGTGTTTCTCAACCCTGTCCTCGGGGGACCCCCAGGCAGTCCACGTTTTTGCTCCCTCCCAGCTCCCTGCCAGACAGTCGACATTTTAAATGTGGTCCGTCTGGGGGTCCCTGAGGACCAGTTTGAGAAACACTGGGTTAAGTAACTGACCTCCTTATCTGAAGTAGCAGGAGAGATTCTGTCCTGTTGAAAATGCTCCTACAACATCACCGTATGAGTTTCAGAGACTTTGGTTGAGCGCCTCAAGGTATATGATGTCACGGCAGGTGCTGCTCTTAACAAACCAGAGCTATGGAATCCATTATGAGTACACCATACCCATGGAGCAGACCCCGGAGTCCCAGAAAGGCCTGGCCAGCAAGGCCAGCGAGCCCATCTTCATGTGGACCCACTCAGGCTGGGAGGACTGCCATGCCGTCTGCGGAGGAGGTACCAGGATTGCTTCAGCTGGAACTTGTCATTTCCTGTTCAGAAGACCTGTTTCAAGTACTCTCTGTAAAGAGGAAACACTTGAAAATGTATATTTTTAACATGTTATTCATCACGTGTAATTGTCATATTTATACAGCAACCGCAAACACCTGAATCCTTACCTTTTTATTGGGTTTCCCAAAACTACATGATAGACCACAGTTTCAAAGGTATCATTAGGGAAACCACAAATATTTATTCATTATGAGGCCAGTTGAAATTAGAAGGTATCTTTGAGTTTGGTTTACTGTCATTTCCTACAAGTAGGCCTGTAAATGAAATATGGAAGAGCAGAAGAAACTGGTATTTCAGATATTACAGGACTCAGTTGAGCGGGGGAGTGGAAGATGTGCTTTAAGCCAAATCCCATTGGTTGTTTTATTGGATTCTTATTGAGTTAAACCAAGAAGTGATTAACAGTGTACAGTAATCCTGCTCACTGCCGGTTTCTCCATTAATCACAGAGTGATCACGAATTTATCGCTAGTTTATCCTAAATGCCCCCCCCCCTAGAGTTTCAAATGGTATCTTCCACAAGGAGGCTGCATCTTCGCCAAGACTAGCACTAAAGCTAAACTATTACTGATTCGCCAGTCTGTATATGCTGCTTCCGGGTCATTTTTTTCTATAAAGTGGCCTTTGTCTCCTTGTTTTTGCCATACATGTTGGTTTATCCAGGAACAAGTTACATCTCTGCCGCTGCTGATTGTGTTGTTGTGCTCTGATGTATGACTTCTTACAGCACTGTTATATTGCCTGGTTTATTCTGCATTAGTGTGATGGCTTGTCAAACAGGGATTTAAATTAAAATAAAAAGTTATTTTCTGATAAAGAAAAACACCATAAATATAAGTATCATATGTCATATAAACAGCCCAATAAGATTTTCACTGAAGCCGATTGGGTCAATTTCAGACAGTCAAATAAACCATCAAAATGGAGTTTTTTGAAACATTTACCTTTCCAGTAAAGTGTTTAGACTGGATCCCCTTCAAACTTCCACGGTTATTCTGCCGAAGTTTGCGTCATGTGATATTTCTGATGTTTCCAGGGGAAAGGAGATCCACAGTCACCTGCACCAAGATCGTCAACAAGACAACAAGCCTGGTGGACAACAGGAAGTGTCGTCACCTGACTAGACCAGAGCCACAGGTCCGCAAGTGCAACGAGCAGCCCTGCCAGACGAGGTATGGGGGCCTACGCTTTCACCAAGTATAATCGCAGCCAAGAGTTTTGTCTCTGCTTTAGTCATTTTCAGATCTTCGTTACGCTTAGCTGTCGTCATGCTTGCCTGAATGCACGGCCTCTGACAGGCTTATTCACAGTAGTGTTATCACATGACGCTGTAGGGGAGATCTCATTGGAGCAGAAGCTACCCAATGACCCATCAGTACCAGGCCTAGGTAGCCATCGGTGATTTTTTTCAGGGCAATACTCCTGCAGTGGGCCATCTTTGGTAACGTCACACAAGAGAAGAGTATTGTGAGGGTGTAGATGAGGATTCTGGGACACTCACTGTTGTCTTGCAGTCCTTTTGGTGACTATTGTCTATAGAGCCCTCAGCATAAAAACATCTCACTTTGCGACATCTCTCAGCACAGCTGCTGATGGCCAGTTTCATTGCCAGAGTCTTAGTGTCAACACAAAGATAGCAGTGTTCCTTATCCCTTTGATGGAGAAAAAAAGCATAATTAAGCCAAACTGCTGTGTTGTGTTGAAAAACATGCAGTCTTTTCAAAGAAAGAACACAGTTGTGATGTTCTTGAGAAAACCACAAGACAAATTGCACCTGGGGAGCCTTGTGTAGTCGCGTGATTAAAGGGTATTGAATGTCAGGTGACATTCTCTCCATAAATATCATTGATCTGAAATGTGAAAACCCTACAACACAGATGCCGTTCTATGACTCTGTAACATCATCGAGATCAGCCATAAAATTAATGCATAGTCATTTGTAATACAATGTTTTTATACAATTCAGGAATAAGGGGATTGTAATGAGATTAGACAAGTGTTTTGGACATTTTTTAAGTTAAACATGAGTCCATATTGACTTTTAGTGCTCTAGGGACCGTGATGTTTTCTGGTTTCTCTCCATCTCAGCACACTTGTAAATCTAAATTCTGAATGAAATTTGTCTCAAATGCTTGCAGAAGTACATCCATGAAATCACCCCTGATGGATTGCTGTAAAGAGTTATTTCGTTTTTCTTGCAACACGTATTTGACCGTCTTAATCGAAAAATTATGCATTTTCTTGGAGAAATTGTAATTTGGCATGCGCTCCTGTCATAAATTCAGGACTAGTCATGTGTGTGTGTGTTTTTTAACATATCACACTAGAACTGGCGGTAAACTGAAAATGGAATAGGTTTTCTTAGGCTATGCATGTTGGCACTGTAGAATACTTTACGGTTGGCGTAACGCACGGAATGAAGAATTCCTTCCTGCTACAATATGACAGATTATCATGCTTTACCACGACATTATTGTTAGAATCATTTTTGTCTGTAAATGATATAATCAGCATTGTTTTCTTTAGCTGTTGGTACAGAAACGCTAAATCATGTCCTTGAGATACTGAAATGTTTTCTCAAAAAAATCTCATGGGTCTCGATGTGTTTGGCTGATATTTTGAAGGAAAAAATGTTGTAATATCTCATTCACAGCAGGCGTTCTAATTGCTATGACAGAATTACTTTATAATGAGTCATTTTTTATCATATGGTCCAACTAATATATATTTTTTTTAAACACTGGACTTTATGTGAAGTTTGACCACGGCCGTTACTATGAAATTGTAAGTTTGGCAAACGGTTGTTTTTTTGGCTTAAGACAGCTTTCGGAAGAGAGAAACGTTGCCCGGGACAGCCGTATTTCCTCTCACGCGGCGTAACCCTGACGAATAAACAGTTCATCTCTAATCTCACATTTGTATCTGCGATACATCATGTCATCTGGAGAAACAAATGCGGAATATGGTTCAGGCGGTAATAGAGTACAATCCCGCAAATTGAATGACGCGATAACGAAGTGCAGACACTGCAATCTTCTGTCTGAGCAGGAGACACTGATAGGGGTGAGATCACGTCATGCTGCAGTCTGGCTGAGCTTCTGCCAGCTGGCCTCTCATCCCACTGATCTCCCCGAAGATCCGTCTCCGAAGGTTGAAAGTGACACCAACCAATCCCCCTCCGCTGTCTCTCCTGATCCCTGTAGTGTTTCTGCCCTCACATCTGTCTCCCAGATGATCCGTCATCCCAACCCGGGCCACCGGCCTGGCCTGCCACGGATGGCACTGGCATCCTTCTCGCAAATGAGCGGCAAATTAGATAGAAATTAATTTATTATAGATTAAATAATTAGAGATTAATTCCTGCGATGCCATCACATGGGGGGGGGGGGGGGGTGTGCCTCAGGGGATTATAACACTGTGCCGGTCATCTCAAGGTCACGGGTTTAAACCCCACAGGGTCAACAGAGTGATTTTGCCTTTCGGCCGGTGGCTCCTAATCCTGATCGTTCCAGGGACTGGCTGCCTCTGCTGCCTCTAAAGAATGCATGTCATTCTGGATGAAAGAGTCTGCTAAGTAAATGTACAATTGTATACTGGTAAATAGGACAATCTGCCCCTGCTGCATGACCTCGCTGACCAAAATGCATGAGTTATACGAGGGGCTGACAATCTTATCCGCAAA
This sequence comes from Gnathonemus echidnorhynchus, assembly GCA_026776725.1. Classification (NCBI taxonomy): domain Eukaryota; kingdom Metazoa; phylum Chordata; class Actinopteri; order Osteoglossiformes; family Mormyridae; genus Gnathonemus; species Gnathonemus echidnorhynchus. The sequence continues at coordinate 242,377 of JAODJU010000119.1, forward strand.
GGGCCGGTGTGTATGCAGGTTTTTGGGATAACCTGTAGGTCAGCTGTTCAAACCCAGGT
>JAODJU010000119.1:252091-279877 GCA_026776725.1 Gnathonemus echidnorhynchus
AGCTGCTACCCCCGCGACCCGAACCCCGGACAAGCGGAAGATGATGGATGGATGGATGGATGGATGGATGGATGGATTGACAGAAAATTAAATATGAATTACTTGCATTCCTTAGAACATGGGCCGAATGGCCTTCTCTCGTTTGTAAATTTCTTATGTTCTTATGTTCTAACATTTAAAACATAGAAAACAATCAAAAAATATTTAAGAAAGAAGAAAAATTACTGAATTGCTGTAGTTATACAAATTGTGTCTGTTGATGTTTCTGCCCCGTGTTGTGTGCTGTTTCTGTGACATTTCTGAATTACAATTTAACGCTTCACTTAATGGGGCGCAAATACTTATTAATAACTCAGTTACTACTGGAGCACAAACTATGAAAAAATTATAAACAAATGTAGTTGCTACTCGAGATAAAGGATGAGTCATGATTCATTAATGATGAGCAAACATGACACCAGTGTTTCACTTACGTTATTTTTTATTTGTTCCTTCAGTGGTTCCTTCAATAGCTCACTGACATACAATTAACTGATATAGTAACAAATATAGTAACTGCTTGAGATAAGACGTGTCACAATTCATTAATAATGAATTAACATCATAGATCAGTATGTAATTAAATCTGTTTGAGGTTAATTACTACATAAGTATAATACTATATGATAAGTATAATACTATATGATAAGTATAATACTATATGATCTGTGCCCCATCAAATAAAGTGTTACTCAGACTAATTCAGACTACTGATGCTAGCTGAGCTCCCCATTTTTGCTGTTGCAGTTATATCCCAGATCTATGGAGAAGCATGAGCTGTTTGGACATAGACGCGTGCTTCAGAGGGCTCCCCAGGGCTACCCAGTGCTCCCCAGGGCTACACAGGGCTACCCAGGACTACACAGGGCTACCCAGGACTACACAGGGCTACACAGGACTACACAGGGCTACCCAGGGCTACACAGGGCTATCGGTCTTCCCCACTGCACACTTGACCTTCCTGAAAAACTTCTAGGATGGGCTCCAGAGGACCTCACCCTCCCTCCTAAACTGTAAAAACGGGCTTCTCACAGTGTTCAGAAGAAAGCTAAATTAATCTCAGACAGCCAGATATTGAGTTACAGTGGCAACTGAGAAACACTTTTCAGCTGTATCATGCTTCAGTGATCCAGCCTTTTTGTGGCCTTTTAAGTTAAAGATAAAAAGTTAACCATAGCTGTTCAACAGGGATCCCCGGCACCACTGCCTTTCCTTCCTGGATCAGAAGAAGTATATTATCCAGATTAGGATACTTATCATTAAGTTAACTTCTGGATCTGAAATGCCCATATCATTTAATGCAAAACCGATGTAACATTATGAATGAAAGCCTGGATTATTTGCGTGATTTAAAAAAAACCAACAAACAAAAACAAGACTTCAAACAACATCAGAACATAGTACGGATTTCTTTTCCAGTCTACTGGCACTAAGTCTATTTCTGACAGACCACATGCTATATTTTGCTGTATTTCTGTACCTCTCACTGTTTTCCCCAAACAGGCAGCTAGCCTAAGCTGGGACAGTGTCCAAACGCCCCCGAACAATGCAGACTCATAGTAAATCAAAGGTTTCAGTGACCGCTCTTGATAAAACACAGTCCATCGGCTCAGAAGCAGCCGCGGGCCCCGCGAGCGACCCCACCATGTTCGCGTGTGGCAGACACAATGTCGCTACACCCGCTGGCACCACGGGAGTCTGCTTACAGGCGGGGGGGGGGGCGGGGGTCGGATACCGTTACACATGACCTGCGCGGGCAGCAGAAGCGTCATGAATAATTAGGAGGCCTTAGCTCTGCAAGCCGTCCTGTCCTCCGACGTTGTCCATCCTCGGAGAAACATGGATCTGTCGGCCCTCCCCAACAATAATCACCCGGAGAAATTCCTCCAGCTGGATGTCAGTTCCTTACCTGCAACTCATGGGATGTTCCAGGTCGGGTTCACAGCTGGGGCCGCGCTGTCGGGACAGAGGCAATGGCAGAACCGGGTCTACATGCAGGTACTGCAATCCCGAGACCACACTACCACTGAACAGTTAACTGGCTTCTGACTTTGTCTGTAATATACATTAGATGTCATTGATTAACTATGGTTATGCTGAGTAATGCATGGAATGCACACAATTTTAACTGCTCTGTACTGATGTTCAGAAAAATGTTGTACTTGTATACAAACATCTGTTTAAATGTCCGCCGATAATATGTATGGCATGATCTATATCAGACAATGGTGTGTTTTTTTTTCTCATGAAAATGATAATAGTACTATGTAGCCAGGGACATCTGGGGCTGGGATGGAATGGATTCGTCACACAAACTTAATATACAGTAAAATGACACTTAGAGCATTTGCTTCTCTCATGAGTTAATTCCATCTTGGCTGCAGAACTCCATCTAAAATCGCATGTTTAATTAGAAATTAACAGGACGTGATAAAATGATAAATTCTTGGGGGGAAAAAAGATACCTTTAAGGTCCTCAGAGGACAGCAAACACTGCTCCTCTTTTACATTCTTCCCGAAGAGGGAGCAGAGGAGACTGAGCGGCCACAGTCCGTCTCCGGAAAGCAGCCCCGTGTTTGTGGACGGCGTCTTGGAGAAGCACGTCACGCCGGTGACGCTGAAATCGAAAATCAAGAGGAACCCCCTCTATTCAGACATGCAGACGGCAGAAAGCTGGGAGAGCAGGAAGCCGAAGCCGTCGTGGACGGTGCAGGAGTACGACAGGCATCCTGTACACTCTCATCTATCGGATTATTTAAAGGTAACGGACACATATAAACAGAAACGGCGATGTTGAAGATCACATGATCACAGTAAACAGACAGTTCTGTTCTGCAAACTGAAACCCTTTGGTTGTCAGATTTGATTCATTTTAGACTAAGTCCAGCAAAATCATAGTACATTTAGTCTATAGAGAACATATCCAGAGGCTGGAGCATTTGTGCTCCAAAATATTTGTTTAGCTCAGATGTTTTAACAAGCATGTTATCAGTTTGAGAACCAGGGTATAAGCCCCGAATGTCATAAGATCCTAGTGACGGTCCTGAGTATATCCATCCATCCATCCATGCATCCATCCATCCATAAATCCATCCATCCATGCATCCATCCATCCATAAATCCATCTATGCATGCATCCATCCATCAATCCATCTATGCATGCATCCATCCATCCATAAATCCATCCATCCTTAAATCCATCTATGCATGCATCCATCCATCCATGCATCCATCCATCCTTAAATCCATCTATGCATGCATCCATCCATCCATATATCCATCTATACATCCATCCATCCATATATCCATCCATCTTCCATAACCACTTAGCCAACCTGGGTAAACACAGAGTTTGACGTGAGTACAGCAGAGGTGGGACACCAGTGCATACATCAGACTAACCCTGGCATCACCCGCTACAATATTAACTCTCTATTAGGTGCCTTGCCACACTGCTCTTATTGTTTTAACAGATCCAGTTTCCCTGGCTGTTCTTGCATAAAAGATCCGACCCCTTACCAGATGTGAGCTCACAGAAAACCCTTCAGATTACTGGGCCCCTGTGTTACAAACAAGGGACACTTCAGATACGCTCTTATCCGGATCTGTGCTCACAGCTGCACGACGATGAAGAACATTCTAGCAGAACAAAAAACATCTGAATTAAAGATTTAGGTTTTTTTTCCTTGCTTTCTTGCAGTTACAGCTTTAGAAAATCTGCAGACCCCAGTAATGACCCCCATATCGATTCATGACCCTGCTAACATTTCATACTGGTTAGAGTACCTTTTCACCCCCTCCCCCCACCAAAAAAATAACTCTTATACTCTCTCTAGGTATTAACAAACCTATCATAGACCATGTGCATAAGCCAAATCGCAGCCTATGAAATCTTATTGAGGGGGGGAATTCCATAAATTATGCTCACAGCTATGAATAGTGGCCACCCAACAAAGTAAAGTGCTATCCTTCAGTGTAATACAGCCCTGTTGAAAAGACTCCAGGAATCTTATATGGTAATGCAACACCGTCTTAGCCTACAAGGACTGAGAGGACGGTAAAGTACAATGAACTAAGAAGCAAACAACCACCCAATTAGGGGCAGGATATAATTACATTAGTGGCCAACTGAGTAAACAGATAGAAGATGATACAGAAGCTGTCTGTATAAAAGCTGAATCCTATTAGCATATTAGGCATGGACTGGCACCCCAACAAGGACACCCCCCCTGCCTTGTGCTCTCCGCTCTTTGGGACAGATTCCAGGCTCAGCCTGACCTTTTCCCAAATAAGCAGTGTAAAAGATAGATGGATCAATGAATCACGGATCTGCGATTTCAGTGTTTTGTGTATGAGAATGTTCCGGCTAGGGCCAGCTAACATCAACCCCTGTGGTTCATTCCTAAGGGATGACCTGCGCCGCAGATTAAATTTACATTTATTGACTTAGCAGATGCTTTTGTCCTAAAGCGAGGTACGGGGGAGGAAAGCTTGAGGTCACAGAACAGGGTCAGCCAACATCCAGCACCCCTGGAGCAATTCAGGTTAAGGGCCCAGCAGTGATATGATTACTCTGCAGGCCACGGGATTCAAACCCACAACTGTCTGGATATAGGCACAGTTTCATAAACCACTGAGTTGATGGGTTATCATCACTCATCAAGCAGGTCCTCGCAATTTCTATTCACGGGAATGCGACACATTTACACTCAGGATTCTGGGTCATGCCGTCATGCCAGTATTAAAAATGAACTTGGGGACGGCCAGCAAGAATGTGTGGAAGTGTTCCTCTGATCTGATTTAAGATGAGAGTAGGCTCCATGCCAACTAAACAGGCCATCTACTCATTGTCGGGCTCTATGTCAATAAATAGCACGCTCTTCCCCCCTCCCATTTCCAACTGTTTATATAGAGCACGGTAAAATCTTCATGACGTCGGCCTGCATGTGAGGCCAAGGGGATGTCAACTGATTTCATGTCCGTGGATGAGGCAGCAACACGACAGAACAGCTCGCTGCATTGTTTGGAAAAGGTTGAGCTGTCTCACAGCTGTCAGTTGGGGTGAGGGAACTTCCTTTCAAAGGAGCTCTTTCAATGGCAATAACCATGCAGTGGGGCGTGGGGGCCGCAACGGTTGGGGGGGGGGGGGGCTCCTGTTGGTTACAAATAGTCACTACACTCAGGGTTGACTTTGGTCAACTGGCTGGAATGAGATTTTCTGCACACACATGCCCACCCATTTATATGTATCTAAGAGTTTTATCACCTTGTAAATACTCAGTAAGGTTTGCAAACTACCCCAACGGTTTTGATGTAGCTAATGTTAGGTTCATGATGAAACAATATAGATTTGCCATAAGATTTCTTGCGCGAGCATTGAGAGTTGGCAACCCTGCACAGTCTATACAATATTATTAAAGTATTATATAATCGCGCTTCTCATTTAGGACACACAGAAGCAGCATATATCGCTAAACAACTAGCTATAGCCACGATGTTCTGATTCTACTCGCTAGGTATTTATTAAGTTTTTGAAACATCTGGAGTCATATTAACTTTTTGAGTGTGCCCCTTGTTGAAGTCAGTAAAGACTAGGAAAAATAACGACGATGAAAACATGACGGATATTTCACTTAAATCACGCTTCGTCCTTCTTCTGTAGGAGGACCCCAAGGATCTGAGCTTTTGGCTGGAAGATCTCTACACCCCAGGCTACGACTCACTGCTGAAAAGGAAGGAAGCGGAACAGAGACGAAATAAAATGTGTAAAATGGCGGCTTTAGTTATCGTCTCCGTGCTCGCAGTCATTATAATCATTACCGTGCCAGTATTAGTTACAAAAAAATAAACGATGGCTTATGCATTGCCAAGTACACACATAATTAATTATTTTTACAAGTGATGATCTCTTCACAAAGTTTGTCTTTTTTAATGTGTGCAATTAAAGACGCATATATTTTTTATTGTTCCACTTAGCTGTTGTTTCTTATCAATTAAGCGCATGGCAAGCCTCCATACAGAATCCATAAATGCAGAATCCGATGCTTGACTGTGCGGCACCTCTGCCAGAGATGAGTAACTGTCGTGTCAGAATGACCCTTCAACCAATTCCTTAGATTGAACCGTTTAGTGCTTATTGTAGGCTACTCTCCGCATTAGCTAAATCACAAATCCCCAGTCAATGCAGACACTAGACGAAAAAACTTAAATGTTGGAAGGCTATACAGACAATAAATAATAGGCTGTATTTCATAGATTACGTGGGCATTGATATATTAAAATGCACAGTGCATGCATGCCTTTATATCACTTTGTATAGAGACCGCAGAGTGGAGTATAATAAGAATGATTTTTGTGCATGTCTCAAATGAATTCCTGAATGATTCTTGTGTGTTTCAAATGAATTCCCGAATGAGATCATTCAGGCACGAATGAGAAGTAGGAGGCTGAGAAGTGGAATGTGCGCAAACTAGGGCAGGCAGGGGAAGATAGGCGTCCGCGGCATCAGAAGTCTATTACTGGGAGCCCGAAGGCGCGCCCGCTCCTCTGCACCGGGTCCACCGGAGGCTGCCGTATTATTGTTAGGGTCTAAAAATAGCTAGAGAGCTATTCGGTAATTACAGCACCACTCCATCCACTCCCGTGATGGAACATGGCCTTTCCACTGTCTAGGACTTCTTTTGTTTACTGGATTACTTTGGACAAATTTCATTAAAGAAAAGATATTAGTTGCATCTGACAGGTTATTTTTAATACGCATTTTGTAATATATATATAATATATACTAAAGTAAATTAAATATATACATTCTAGGAAATAAAATGCTCTCTCAGATGCATAAACATTAAATCAGGTATAGAAGAAATCATATTCGGGAACTTGTTGCGTCATTTTCTAATGTAATTTTGTGTGTAATATGTTACCAATGTGTTCCTGCCTGACACGTAAAGCGCCCGATCACAGAGCATTAAGGTAAAATACTGCAGTTGTACCACTAGAGGGCACTCCAGCACAATGGGAAAATGCGTGAGCGCTACAAATATCCTGTTTCAAGAGGTGTCACCATCGCTCGCTTCGGATTTTTTATTTTTTTTTCAAAATGTCTATGCACAATCCCTGCAGTTTTTATTTATTTTGCTGGAAACATTATATTTCACTACACTTGCGGTAAATTATTCTGAAATGCCGAGGCAAACAAATTTCATACTCTGATTTGTGTGAAAATGTTGATTTTCAATACAGTCATATAGGCCTAACTTTATTTGGAAATATCTACTTTACCATATTAAAAACTTTTTTTCTGAATTTGCGTTGCAAATAAGGTCACTTTATGTGGGATTTTTAAGTGACAATATCAACCCAAAGTTGTAGGTCGGTGTTTGAGGTGGTTTTTCTGGAGCAGTGAGCTATTTTTGTCTGTGAGGTTACTGGTGTGGTATTTAATCAACGTGCTCATACGATACTAGTAACCAAAAAATAGTAACCAAAGTCAAATTCCACAATGCAAGAGCAACCACATATGCAAGGCCTATACGACTTAATCAAACCATGCATTTTAATGTATATTCCTACAGTTCTTGTTATATAAAGCTCCAGCATACACAACTGTCTTATTTTGTATGTATTATTTAACAAACGAGTTACTTGTTTATAGAAGGATATCCTTTGGTTTTGGCAGTAACACATCATTTAGATTACTTAAATTAAAATGTTAATTTACATAAGAACATAAATTTACAAACGAGAGGAGGCCATTTGGCCAATCATGCTCGTTTGGGGAGAACTTAACTAATAGCTCAGAGTAGTTAAAATCTTATCTAGCTCTGATTTAAAGGAACCCAGGGTTTTAGCTTGCACTACACTAACAGGAAGACTATTCCATACTCTAACTACACGCTGTGTAATGAAGTGCTTTCTCAAATCCATTTTAAAATGTTCTCCCGCTAATTTCCACCTGTGGCCACGAGTTCTTGTATTCAAACTAATATTGAAGTAACTATTTGGCTGAACAGCATCCAGACCCGTTAGAATCTTACACACCTTGATCATGTCCCCCCTTAGTCTCCTTTGGTCAAGGCTAAACAGATTCAGCTCAGCTAACCTCTCCTCATAAGACATTCTTCTAAGACCAGGAATCATTCTTGTAGCCCTATGTTGCACCTTTTCCAAGGCAGCAATGTCCTTTTTAAGGTATGGTGACCAAACCAGCATACAATATTCTGGGTGGGGTCTTACCAAGGAATTGTATAATCTTAGCATCAAATCCCATTTTTTAAACTCCACTCACCTAGAGATGTAACCAAACATCCTTCTGGCCAATTTAATTGCCGCCCTACACTGGCGAGAGTGGGACATGGAAGCCTCAATTAACATACACACCAAGATCTTTCTCATAATCAGTTCATAATCAGATTATTGAACTGTTTCAGGAAATGGGCATCTTTAATCATTTAATCAGAATTAAAAACTGTGAAATAGTTCTAAAAAGTTTCTTAAAATAGGCCTACCAGCTTATGTGTCAGTTCAGTCCTGTATTAACGCTTTTAATTACGATAATGAACACATAACGAGCGAACGCGATTAGGTAACCTAACGTTCATTAATCCCAAAGAGACGATAACTTCCGTATTTATTTGAAACACTTAAATACATTAATCGTAAGCTTTCTTTTTTACTTTTCCAATGCATTATTCTTGGGTTGAATGTGCTTGTCATCTGTGCCGCAAAAGTGAAACCTTTGCCAAGCATGAGTAGAGATCCGCATTAGCAAACTTAACCAGCTAATTCGGAAATTAAAAAAAGAAAGAAGAACTAGCTGCCAAAATGGGCGTCTGGAAACGGCTTAAACTTTCGCGCACCAACCGTTCACTGCTGAAGCTTTATGCAGACGCGAACATGGTTGCAACAAAAAAACGGCTGAGAAATCAGCTGTTGAAAAGCGCTGCTTCGGGTCTTGCAAAGTCCTTAATGATGCAATGTGCGCCTCCCCTCGGAGCGCCTAGGTCCGCGTCAGTCCGGGGAGAGGAGGCTCTGTGCGGCTGCCGGCCGTCGCTCCGCCCCCCGTCAGCCTCGCCTCCCGGAGACTATCCCGTTAGCTACTTCACTCGGCGATGCATATTTACCCCTGTGCCGCAAGCCTGTTCCGAAACAGCGCAAAATTAGAGAAGAGGGCCGGGAAGAAAGAAAAATATGTAAAGTTATTTACTCTGACGTCAATTAGTGCACAAAATGGCGAGACAGGCGCGGATAAAATAGCTGCTTATTTGCAGAACAATATTGTTAAGAACTACAATTTCTTCATGCGGGACCGATGAGACAACTGGAAACGCAACGATCTCGGCTGATTTAAAAAAATGATTGCGATCGGCAACAATTTGTAAGCGGCAACTTTTTATATAATTTTTTCCAGCTTCTCAGTTGGAGGCATCATGTTTCTCGATGGAAAGTAATGAGGTCGCGTCTCGGCATCGCGTTCAATCCGGACCGCACTGCAACTTCTTCCGTCGCGTTGGACAGTTACAAATAAAGAAAACCGACACAATGTTTTTCCTGTAAGTGCAACATGGCAGTCCTTTAAGACTGTACCCGAACTGCCGTCGGATGTATAGCTACATTGTCTGGACTAATTTTAAGGGATGTTATCCATGGATGCAAATAGGAGAAATATTATTACCCTTAGGTAACACTACTTGTTTAGCAAGCTAATGTACTTCGATCAAAACCTAAACATGTATGATAATCGTCCAATATAGCAAAGCAATAGCCTTCAACGCAAATTAGATCGGGTGTTTCATTTCATTTGCATTATATTTAACCTGTACGTATATTTATTTAACCATGGCTGTGAGGTCAAGAAGACCCTGGATGAGCGTTATTGTCGGGGTGTTCCTTGGATTTACTGCGGCGTCTTGGCTCATTGTTCCCCGGGTCTTGGAAATCAGCGGCAAGAGGAGAAAATCTAATATGTGCTCCTACTACGGTAATGCCGGGAGAGTGGGTAAAGTGCGGGATATGGAGGAGAGCACGGCGAGCAGCAATGCGTGGCAGAAGGACAGGAGCCCTATGTCCAGTCAGGAGGCGAGCGAGGAGGAGGGGGAGAGCATGCACAGATCCAGCAACGACAGCGGGCATGGAGGAGATCCCTTCCCGCAGCCCAGGAATTTCCTATACGTCGGTGTCATGACGGCCAAAAAGTACCTGGATTCACGGGCCGTGGCTGCCCATAGGACGTGGACTAGAACCATCCCCGGGAAGGTGGAGTTCTTCTCCAGCGAGAGATCAGACACGGTGCCGCTGCCCATCTCCTTACCCGTGGTGTCCCTGCCGGGGGTGGACGATTCCTACCCTCCGCAGAAGAAGTCGTTCATGATGCTGAAGTACATGCACGACCATTACCTGGATAAGTACGAGTGGTTCATGCGGGCGGATGACGATGTCTATATCCGAGGTGAATGGCTGGCTTTCGCTTGGGGTTAACGGCGTTCCGATGTCGGAAGTCGGTCTTATGAGGGGTGGTGGGGGGGGGGAGTATTGTCGGTCGTCTGACAAGTGTAGGTAACTTGGCCGGTGGTGACATTCCCATACCCAGGCGTGACACCCGCCCAGCCGCACATTCCCGTTAGCACTCAGCGATCAGCCATCCCAGGCATCTTCAACAAAACTATTATTCCTAATATGGTAACTTCACGACTCTGCACCGAAACCTTAATCTGATTTTGTCTTTCACGGTTTACAGAGGCTACTTTTGATAAGTTTTTATCACGAATTTCCACTAAAGCCCCGATTCAGTCAATCGGCCGTAGTATTTGTTAAAATCCCAAGCACTACATTTAAGTATCTAGCATTTGGTTTACAGTTTTATATTTGAGTACCTAAGTTGTGACCGTGGGTATCCGACCTCAGTGAAACAGACGGGGATACTGTAACTTTTATCCATAGTCTGGCTTGGACCTTTATATAAATGAGTAGTACATTTCTAAATTAAATACAATTCTTCATGTTATCAAAACTGAAATCGTTAGAGGTCGTTAATAAGAATACTAGGCATGTTATTTGCTCTCACGTGTATAGTAATCGAAGAGGAATACAATAGGCATACAGATATTCGATAAATGTGCCTGTCAGCCTAGTACATAAAGCGACGTTTTTGAGGGGTGTGCCGTTGGGTGGATCAGGTCAGGGGTGACGGCCGATTTTGGCAATGTTACCGGAGGAAGTCACATGGCACGGCATAATATGGTCTGACTTTGTGGGTCACCGTGTTAAACTTAGAACTTCACACCTCCATCTACCCTGCGATGCTCTCAGGACTTCAGGAGGTTCCCCTAAAGGGCTGACAGACCCAGTGATTATTCTGATAAATTGTATGTGCTTTTGTACCGTACAAGCTCTCCTCGCTGTGTCCTAAAGGAAGCGAACAAATTCTTAATAATACACATATTAATACAAGAGCATTTTATGAACATGGCTAATCATAATATTAATCTGCTTTATTGCTTGGTAGAAATGAAAAGAAACAAACGTGATTTCAGGTAAAAGAACAAAAGAGCTTCTAAGTATAATTCTGACGGTTTGTTAATTTTGGACTAACTGAAGTTATAAACGTGCAAAATTTGTACCTGATGTTCTAGATCTTAGTTTTTCATTAATTGACTTTTCAAATGGCTTTTAGAATTGACAGTTTATTTAAGAATGTTTCAGCTTTTAGTGCATGGTGGGAAAAATGAGTAATAGCAACATTATTTCAAAAGGGAAAAAAAAGTTTTTATATAAATGCTTTGTTAATTTCAGGCTGTAAGATTAAGTTATACAAGTGCAAAATATGTTCCAAATTGTAGTTCTATATCTTTGTTTTTGATGCATTCACTTCACAATTAACTTCTGGAATTTCCAGTTCACTTAAAAAATGCCTCAGTTATTTAAATGCTAAAAATTGTGATGTGATGAGCAATGTGTGAATGATGTGAGCTTCCTCATGTCTCTGCCTCCCGTGTGTCTGCAGGGGACAAACTGGAGAGCTTCCTGCGGTCGCTGAACAGCACAAAGCCGCTCTACTTGGGCCAGACGGGCCTGGGCACCACCGAGGAGCTGGGCAAGCTGGCCCTCGAACCCGGGGAGAATTTCTGCATGGGGGGGCCGGGCATGATCTTCAGCAGGGAGGTTCTGCGGAGGATGGTGCCCCACATCGGAGCCTGTCTACGGGAGATGTACACCACCCACGAGGACGTGGAGGTGGGACGCTGTGTGCGGAGGTTTGGGGGCACCCAGTGCGTCTGGTCCTATGAGGTAAGGGGGGGGCTGGTTTGTCTGGGGGCTTTTGGCACTCAATGCAGCCTGTTGCTTTGATTCATTGATCATATGTCTGGGATGTTTGATATTTCTTTGGGTCTTTCACTGAGGATTTGGTCTTTTGATACTTCTGCATTGGTGTAGTCAAGTGGTCCAGAGATTATGAAAACTGGTTGGTTGCAAACCAGCATGGTTGTGTGTCCCTCCCTGACCCCCCCCTCCTCACCATAGCAGTCCCCCCTCTCCTCACACACTTCCACTGACATTTTCACATCCATCGTGATTTATTCATTCTGTCAAAGTGCATCGTATTTTTTTTTTTTTCCTGAGGACAATCTGTCTCGTCCAGTGAGATACGATGATTCCTTTCTCTTATGGGCTGTAAGGCAAGTAGTACTGTTTGCCTGTAACTACATTTACAGGCACTTTATTTTAACGAGCTATAAAGCAATGGAAACTAGATATGACGCAGTAAATAAATAAGCAAATTAACCAAATTTCTAAAAAAAAAAAAAATCTGGAATGTATGTCATGCACAGTGAATTTTTATGCATTAGCATTTTGTTTATATAGCAATCACCCACATGTCAAATCGTCAAATACATTCATACTCCAGTGAAAATGTACTTCTTGTGACTTGTTTTTTCATTCATAACAAGTAGAGGAGCAAACCAAATTCCCACCGCTCATCAGAAGCTATTTTCTGTTGATAAAAAAAATCATGCTTCTTAAAGTCATGCAATTGCAAGTAAAATGGTAGGAGTGCAATTTTGATTTATTTTAATATAAATTATGCAGGAGCTGCTTGGTAAATGTAGTCTATGTATCAAATATGAGTTTAATGTTTACTACCTTTTATATTACTCATTGGTGGGTAGTCCTGAGGTGTGTACAGTGTTTTTCTTTAAGTGACAAACTTAGTCATACTTTAATAGTTCATAGTTTTAAATGGTAAACTAATAATGTTAATTCTTAGTGATTTGCAGAAAATTCACTGCAGCATCACCTTCTTGAATTTGTCAGTTTCGGATAATCTGACATACAATTTCATGATTTTATTATAAGCCACAGTGAATCTGGTACTCGGTTTAACAATGCTATTCTTCGGTGTATATATTTCCAATATTGTCTCATTCACCATTTCAGGCCATTGTGCTTAACTTCCTTTTTGCGGCTGCCGGAATAGAGATGAGATCCATATCAAATTACAAATTACCGACATTTGACTCTGACGGTAACTTGGCAGTTTTTGCTGTCAAACATAGTGTAATGCAGGGTGCTGCATGCAGATATCAGTGGGTTAGGACTCTGTGCCCATGACTGGAAGGTCGCTGGTTCAAATCCCCGGGTCTCTAGGGTGATGTCACCATTGGGCCCCTGAGTGAGGCCCTTAGCCCCCAATTACTCCAGGGACTGTCTGACTTTGCTTTCTCAGCTGTACATCATTTTGGATAAAAATGTCTGCTAAATAGGTAAATGTAAGCTGTGCTTTACACTGTTACTCCTCACAGCAAAACTGCCTGATGATGCCTTATTAGTTTGGCTCATTAAACTGTTATTGTGTTATAGGACCAGTAGAATATTGCGTTTTGATGTTAACTTCTTAAATCTCCGGCAGGTTTCATGTTTGTAAGTCTTTGTTTCATCACTTCTGGATGAATTGTCTGCAGTAACAATATCTAAGAGCAAAAGATTTCTGCAGAGTGTGGAAAAGCTTCTGAGAATTCGGAATTGGAAGGCTTATGGTAAAGGCTGTGTGGAGACAAGGGCCCCGTGGGAAATATAAGAGGCGAAAGAGATTTTAAAGGGGCCAAGGGAATCCGTAGAGTTAAGTGTCGTTTCTGTTAGCAGTAAGTCGGTATGTCAATGTCTGCGTCATCAGCTTCCTGTAGCAATGACCCACGGAGATGCGTGGTGCAGCAAGTGGTACATATATCTGTACTTCTCATCTGAAAGACATGTACTTCCTTACAGGGAATTGCTTTTGGACCATTGACAGTATCCATAACTTTCTTTAGTGTCTAGAATCTGAAATAGGTCAGCTTGGTGAAAGTATCTGCTATTGTAAATAAGTTATGATGTTTGCTCAAAAAGCATATATCGTACTTTAAACACACGTAAAGCATAGAAGTGGCACTAACCCCAGTCGCAGCTGTGGCACTGACAAGCCATAGAATTCTGGACACCAGATTAATTGATCAAATTAACTACAACGCACCATAATTGAACAGGGTGGTGTGATTTTAATCTCAGCAGCAGCTAAGTACCTTAACATGAACTTCAGCTGTTATTGCAACCATCCTATTTTCTTTAGATGGTTTATTTATCAGGAGCATAGCATCTGAGCCAGTTCCCAACATAACCGCCCAGTGTCACATTACAACAGTGCAGGTACAAAGGACAGAGTGTGTGACTCAGGAAAGTATACAGACGAATGTTCGTAAGTAATGCGTGACATCGGTAAACAGGGTAGCCTGAAAGTAAACACACCTGTGTCGGTCTTCTCTCGCCCCGAGAATCCATGCCAGCTTTGTGACACGGCGGACTGCCTGGTACGCGGGCCTCCACGCCTGGCAGCGCTTTCAAAACAGCGCAACTGACAATTACGTAGCACAGCGCGTGACCTCAGCACCTTTCGGTTGCGCTTTAGGTGGATCCTTCCCTTGATGGTCTGCTGTCAGTGGGAAAAAAAAAAACATGACTTATCGTGTTCTTTTTAGGTGTGAGCAGAGAACGAATCTGTGTGCATTGCTGCACCTGAAGCATCTGGCTTGCACTGTAGGAACATGGACGGCTCTTATTTGTAGGCCCTTGGAAAGTATATAAGTGCTCGTTTCATTCTGCTCCCATAATTCCAGTGATAAAACTTGCCACATGGCCAGTCCCTAAGAAGCTTACCTGCAGCTGTAATACTACAAGGCCCAGCATTTCACTCCAGATTTAGAGCAGTATTGTACACATACGTAAGGTAAAAATGTAACATGTAGAGAGAGCCTTATGATGGCTTCTGTTTTTTATTCTGTTTCATTCTATTTTTCTATTTTAGGCTTCTATTTTTTCTATTTTTCTGTTCATTTATAGTAAAAATGTTACTGGCAACATATACCTTAATCTATTCCATTCGATATGTTACATTCTTTGAGTTTGTGGTATATGCGCTAACATCAGCATCTAATGAAATACTTTTGAAAATGCAGATAAAATACCTGCACGCTGCTTCTCAGAAGGCTTCCGCATCTGCTGGTCTGCACCAGGCAGTGCAGTTGGGTGCAGTTGGCTCTTTGATGTGGTGGGTGTTATTTTTAGGTGTGGAAATAAAGGAAACCCCCAGTGAAGCAGGGTAAGTACAATGTCCTTCATAAAAGAACGTTTGTTTTTTTTTGTGTTACTTATAATACAGGCAGTATAGCTAGGAAGGAACCACATTTTTTGTCGTAAAATGGGAGCTCAAGCACTGACACTATTCAGCAAATATCTGATTAATCTTGAATGTGAAATTAAATATGTAAAACAAATGTGCTGTTAGAATCTTGACCAGATGATCGTAAAAGATAAATACTTCAATTTTTAAAATTATTATTAATTAGCTGTTAAATAACAGATATGTATTAAAACTATAGAATGTATCTCTGTGATTATATTCTTTTTTCCTCCAAAAAAAAACTATCTTACTATCTTACTTTGCTTAAACATAGCATGAACTTTGTGTAAACAGCACTTCTGCAGATACTGATTGCTTTCACCATTACATTCATCTTTTTCTATTTATTTAATTTTTTTTAGCTAATTTTTTTTCTTAGCTCTTGGCTTTTTATCTATCGTTCATGTCATCACTCTGTGATTTTTAACAACCACCAACAAGAAGCTAAAAACTGTATGCATAAACCTTTGTTGCTTCTTTGTTTCCTAAAACTATTTTTCGAGTTTTTCTCTGTATATAGAATACAGTTATATGGGTAAATACTGTGTGAAGCCACCTTTACCGCCCAGCGCTATGAGGCTAATCAGGTGCCTTCACTGAGGCCTTAGCTGTAGCCAGTTTGCTAACTCCCGTCCTAAGCTGAACCGGGAATAGTGGTGATTCAGCAAATGGAGGAACCCTACCTGTCCTTGGAGGTTTAAAGCTCCCCTCAGTGGAAATTAAATACTCTGTCGTTTTCTTTGTATAGGCTTTTTTATACACTTTTTTCACACCCTGTTCCTTCCTGTCCCATGGCTTTTCATTGAAATGTAGGTTTGGGGACCTGACATTAAATTCATTCTTGGCCAGTTTTAATTTTGATGCATTATTGTATTAGTTGAACTCGCTGGAGCTCCCAAAAAATAAAATTACTTTCATGCTCTATAACGCTTAATCTGCATATTGATTAAAAAGAAATCCTGTCAGTCTCCCTTAGGCTGCTCCCGTACTTTACATCATTCTCGTTTTTAGATGGACTTTTGCGACAGTTTATTCAGGATTACAGTTTTTGGTGCACAGTAATATTTGTATTTTAATGGCTGTGATGTTTTTATTCATTGTACAGTTCTGATATGGGGGACTGTGGGGTGATTGGCTTGAGGTTCTGTTAACTGCATCTTTAGTCTTTTTGGGTAACTGTAGTTAGGGTGAGCACCTAATCATGTCAGGGAGACTTTGAGGCAGCACAGGGTATGGAAATTACCATTTCAATTAAAAAGACCTGGATTTCACCGAGTTCTTGTTGTGTGCTGATTGGTCAGTCTCCTATAATCATGCATGTGTCACTGATGTTAATGTGAAACAGCTGGATGAAACAGCTAGGTGGTCACCCTAACTATCACAATGTTCCTCAGAACCTATGAAATGAAAACTAATAGTGAAGCTTGTGTGAGCCCAGCACTATGCAGCTGAAGACCACTTTCATTAACTTGCTACATGAGGCAATTCATCTGTGTGAAAGGGGCTTGTCCCAATCCTACAGCAGTGCTTGTTTGCTTGTTAACGGCAAAATTGATACCGTAAATTCGGGAGTGGCGGGTCTGCCTGCTCATTAGGATTAACTGAGCCGCCCGGAGTCAGAAAATGGATCGAAACACATTTCTGCATGGGCTGAAACTTTTTATTATTTAAAAATGACTGTTGCACATATTTACGGCGTAAGAGAGTGTCCTGGGTTAATCGATAAGCACTGCATTTATACACCATCGCTGACGGATGCGTGCCAAGGATTTTATTGGAAGCCAGGCCTCATTTTTCAGGAATCGTAATTTTAATAGCTGAAATGACTCTCAGGTTTTATTTAATGTAAAATATCAGCTACATTAGTGCGGCTCAACCAAGTTCTCGGTGACCCCCAGAGGGAGCAGAGCCACGGACCGCTGGGGGTCCCCGAGGACCGGGCCGAGATACACTGAGCTATACTTATTTGTCGAGCTGCAAGATTTCTCTCCCAAGACAAATGAATGTAGTTGTTACACTTTGCAGTTTATGCAAATAATGGAGTCTAATGAGCCCAATGCAAACTTGGATTGTGAGATTGTAACGTGCGATGTTTATATTTCTGGTTTTAAACACGGACATGGCATCTTCCTGTCTTCTGCAGCGTGGAGGAAGTTTGCATGCGTCACTTTGCAAATGCGAGCATTTCACCAGGCACCACACAAATTGTGCGGTGAGATTTTACTTTAAAATGAATGCATTCTAGGAAGGTAATTATGTTGTTTACAAATCTATTTTAGGTATACATATATCTGCATTTAGACATGCGGCTTTTAATTAAAAATCAGTTTATTGTCAGATGGTTAAAAGAGATGAAGTAGATGTAAGTAGACAATATGTATAAAAACGGTGTAAGAGCAAAAGCTGAATTTTAAAAACGTTAAATCTCTCTCTCCTCCCCTCTGCTTCTGCATGGACTGCAGTTGTTGTTCCCACAGCGGCTGTCATGGGCTGTGGGAGTCGTATCATTATTTTACGTTGTAAGCTAATCTTTCCCGAGTATTAGAAGACATCAGCCAGTGCAAATAAAGCTGATTTAATTGCCGTGTGTCTGGTTTTGTACGTAACTGCAGACAGACTGAGGTGCCTCATTATAAAGAGGGTGATGGTCTTCGGGATCAAGACTTTAGGTTTTCCAGGTTAATTCCTCTGAGGTTTTGTATGTAAACGTCAGGCAGACGGTTCCGTTGCCTAATGTCCAGGACAGAGAGACTCAGGAAGTTTTTTCCCCCAGGCCATAAGGCTTCTCAATTCAAGCTAATTCTGGTCCTTCTGTACACTATGTATGTTTGCACTGGAATACACATATACTGCACATGTTCACTTTACTGCCCAAATAACTTTAGTCTGTACATCACCTCACCATTGCACTATATTTTAGATTGTATATTTAGATTATATACTTCATTAGATAGATTGTATTTATATATTGTAATTTTTTACTCCTACTTTACTTCTTACCTTTTTTCTTCTATTTTTGCACAGCCATATAAGGGCGACTCAGGGACACATTTCACTGCATCTTATACTGTATGTGACGAATAAATCTCTTGAATCTTGAGGGAAACAGCTTTCGTTGACTAAGGAGCTATCCTGTTATATAAACTGATGCTATCTAAAACCCCCCAAAAATAAATTGCTTACAATAAAGAACCTTGTACAGTATATCAGTTGAATATCCATTAAAGACAATATTCTGTATTTTATATATTGGTAACGACTTTGTTTTCACATGTAGTGTTTGTATTATCTCTGTTGTCGTTTTATGTATAGCCTAAAAGTACTGATAACCGTACGTACAACTTTCATCATTGACATCCTTTAGTGAGGAGTTAGTTATAGATGTAGCTCACGCCACCTTGTGGGCTTCGGATCCGGTTTCGGCTCGGTTCTGCCTTTGCCGAATGCACGCCTTCTTCGGGATTTGCCTGGGTTTCCTTACCGGTGTTCCATGTTCCCCTCACGGCACTAAGACATGCTGTTTAGGGCAAATGATCGCCCCGAATTGCCTTTAATCATCGTGCATGTGCGTATATGCATGTTTCCATTGAAGCAAACACCCGCAGCTTCCTGGAGTGGCTCTGAGTCGCCGCAGCTATAATCAGATTAATGAAAATGGACTTATTAAATTGAAGAGTCATTTTCATTAGTGGAGAGTTATGTGTTTATATGTTTGGTTATAATTGGGACCCCAGAGGAAACACCATTGTTATAATTTATAGTTTTATAACAGATATGACATCTACAGAGATACTTATTTCATGTCATCCTGTTTGTAATTGAATTTATTTACTTAATGTAATTGTATTTCTTTGGAAATTTGCCAAGGTCTCGCCTTTTAGTACATCACATTTCCTTAATTCAGTTCAATTTATTAATTCAGAAGCTGCTGTATTTCAGGAAGAAAAAAACATTTGAAATGAATAAGCATTTTAGTGGATGCCTTTGGGGCGATGCATTTTCTGATGTAGTCAAGCAGAATATGATTCCTGGTGTTGTCTTGTTATCAAAGCAGTTTTGTTTGTTTTCCTAATTACTTCCAAATAATTGTTATAGATTTTGAAATCCATCCTTTCAGTATATTTTGCTCCTTTGATCTTAATCACAGGAGGCAGAGAATTCTGCATAGCATTACGGGATAATTTGACATTTAAAATAATATCTCTGTGTAGGTGGACGTGATGACTGTAAGCGAGAGAGTGACAGGTAACTTGTGAAAACAGGGGTAGGTCTGTTTCACGCTGAATTTTTAACTAAATACCGGTTCAATGTGGACTTGCTGTTGGCACGACGGAGACCCGGACATGATTACTTCCAGAATGGTTGTTTTGGGGGGAAAAGAATAATGCAAATATAATTAGACTGTCTGAAGAAAACACCCGTTGAATGTTATGCAGTGAAGTGAAATTTTATGGCTGCTACTGAGCCCTGTCACCCTGGATTATTCTCTGCCTTGCACCCATAGTCTGGACCCCAATGACCCTGTATAGGGCAAACAGGTATAGAAAATGGATGGATAAATGGATGGATGAATGGATGGATGACTGTGGCTGAATACATACCCTCCATTCACATCATCCCCCCCCCCATTATTTTTGCCGCTCTTGCTCCAGTTTCCCAAACTTCTAAGCCAATTACCCTGACGGCCCAGTTCTGCATATCTGCGCGACCTCTCGGTGATTACTGCGGCCTCCCTGTGATGTCAATGTCATCAGCGTTGTTATTGTCGAGTTCTTCGTGATCAAATAGAAAATCGTGGCCTGAGGGACTCTGAAGGACTATGCATGATTTGCTGACTATGTCACCAAGAGGAAATTACCCCCATTCTCAGCACACTATGTGCATGTTTAAAATAACAGCGATATGGACAGGGGTCCACGGTGGGGATTCAGCAGGAGTCGTTGCATATTCTGGCCAGTAGTATTGTTGTGTTACCTGGGAAACATTTCTGATGTCATCTCCAGCTTCACAATCACATGACTTTTCTGTCCAGCTGTCACATGACTCTAGTATAAACTATTCCTGGATCTGCAGCAGTGTGAACTGTACATTATTTGGTAGAGGCGTAGTCCAGTTGGTCTCAGATGAGTACATTTTTTGAATGATTTAGTATAATTTTTTTTATGATTTTTTTTTATGAATAGGACATCAAGTTAGATGATAAGCTGGTGAATGATAACGAGCTAAATGTATTTATGTCAGCTGCCTGTAATAAATCGGTGGAAAAGTTACCACAAGCATATTTATTGTTTTGTCGAGGTGCTATTTTTACTTCCATTGCAAATAAATAAACTAACAAATATAATGGCCATCCATCCATCCATCCATCCATCCTTCTTGGTTATAGGGGGGCTGGAGCCTTTTCCAGGCAGTATAGGGTATGGGGAGGGGATTGTTTATGATTCTTACACAGAAAATTAATTACACTGGAAATTAATATGAAAATGATAATTGCAAGGTTAAGTGTAATAATATCCTTGATAAAACCTGGAAATATCACATTATTCTGTTATCCAGAAGACATCTAGAACCATCTAATATAAGTATATTCATAGCATATATAAATCATAATTCAATTTTAGGAGTAGAAATTCTGTGTAGTATGTTAAGCTGGTAACGGCCTCATCCAGGGTGTACCCTGCCTCATGCCCTGCACTGCCTGGGAGAGGCTCCAGGCCCCCTGCCACCCTGACCAGTATAAGCAGTTGGAAGATGGATGAATGAATGATTGGGCAATCGTTCTTATTGCATTATTTCTCATATATGTGGCAGTTATCCCATGATGCTTTGGGGGAGGGGCTCCACCACTCCTCGTGGTTTAATCGGTTCGGCTATCACACTTACGCTACATTTAGGCTCTCTTCCAGCACAGATTAATGGACATTGCAAATAACAAGAAAGCCAGCATTCACAACATTTCAGGTTTTCCTGACAGGCAGTTAAAGTGCTGTTTTGGAGGGCAGGTGTGATCCTACGACTCCTATCAATCCGCAGTGTCCTAAAATGCCACTGAGAGATCGGCATCTCTGCTCTGGCGTGTGCTCTAAATCGGCCCGCTCAATCATGTCCGTGCCCATGTCCGTGCTCTGCTGACCCCGGAAACTGCCAGAAAGGTGATAAGTTTTGGTGGCAGGGCCTGCGCTGTTTTCCAGCACTACCAGTTATAAAGCCTGCATTGTTTTTACCCTCCACACAGTCCTGTTTTGCATAAACGTCTAAATAACCTGAAGTTGTTTCATGCAGCCGTCGCTGCCAGAGGCACAATAAGCGCGTTTTCATCGTGAGATGAAATACGCACGAACTTCTCAGACAAGTATTGTGTCACCAGATCATTAAAATCCTGTTACTTGCTTGGCAGTTACACTTTCGCACATTATTTACCAAATTGTGCATAGCTGGTGACGTAACCCTGAGCAACGTGCACATTTTCTTGCGGTCATAATCTGCATGTCACAGGGTGACGTTCAACCGTAGCCTGTTATATTGTCTTTAATTAGGACATGATGACCTCCAGAAATCGTTTGCAGTTGAGCCATCAGAGACTTTATTGCAGAACAATGAAAACATTTTCGACAAGGATTGTTTCTCTTTGACTTTGTGTGCTAATAAGCTAAGTGCTGCTGGTTGATTGAAAATCCCAGCATGGTGACTTCGGTTACTTTGTGCTCTGTAACACTCTGTAGCGTTAGTAGATAATGTACATTGAATGAACCTTTTGCCGTAGTGAGCCCTTGTTGCTTGGATGTTTGCACCTTATCGATCTCCCGTGGGGGTCGATAACGTTTATCTGTCTATATGTCTGTAGATCTCAGGACTGATGGGCCACTGCATCTGGAAGTGGTTGGAGGCGTTGGCTTACAGTGGAATGGCACAGTCTAAAATGAACTTCTGCACACATGTAAATGATCCCACATTAAGGAATTGTCTTCTGCGGTGTGAATTACCGGCTGCTTCCTGAAGCTGGTAATTCCCAGCTTTTTTGGAAATTCCCGATTTTTGGGGGATACGGTCTGTGTGAGAAGCACCATCTGAGGGTGATCATCTGGGGCGTGATGCAGTGGAAGCCTGCCGGCCATCGTGCAGGCGGAAGGTTCCGGTTAGAGCCTCCCTCTATCTGGTCTGCAGTCCGTCAGGAAAACACCTGTAGGGGATTTAGGCCTTCAGCTTTGATGATGCAAGTGTAGCCCAGATCCCAGCAGGCTTAGCGACAGAGACTTCCCATGCCCTGGTGGAGACTGCTGATTGGTCAATGATAGGTCGCCAGTGGAGACTAGTGATTGGCTGGTGACGGACTGCTGATGGATACTGCTGATTAGCCAGTGACGGACTACTGGTAGAACCCGCTTATTGGCTGATGAGGGCCACTGATTGAGACCTCTGATTGGCCAATGATGTGCCACTGAAAAATTATATTATATTTTATTCAGACAAATGGTTCACAGGCAAACTTTACATCCTTGGTTTTGTGTTCCTTTTATGGGTGTTTCAGTTATAAAAAGGGTTTTTAAAAACTATTAAGCACTTTCTGTACCATTTAAATCCTTATGAGTCGATTGAAACTGACATTCACTGAGAATTCTATAGCGTGTTACATTATAAAAATCATTCTTATGGTTAATAGCAGTCAACGTAATACTTGGCACCTATTTATACAACATGTGTTGTACACATAACCATTCCGTCTATAATGCCTATTGCACCCCATGGCCCCGACCAGGAAAACCGGCTGGACGGGTGGGTGGTTTTTGAAAGATGTACGCATAACTTTACAAGTGAAGTTTGATACTCTGACCTAAGCTTTATAGAAATACTCAGCAATACCTGTTAGGGATGTCAGGTGTCTTTACTTCGCCCTGATCCAAATGCCTATTTGAGTCTTATTACTTGTCTGTATTTTCCCCCCAAAATAGCATTTGTGTTTTTGAGAGAGTTTCTCTCTGTAGTATTAATCCCTCTGTACTTCCGGCATGTTCTGTAATCTCTGCATGGTGTCTGCCAAGCCTCTCTGCTCTCTCACCGCCAGGTATCGGGCGACGCTCCTAACGTGGCACCCATGATCGAACATTTAGCATCGGGGCAGGCAGGAGTTATTCAGAGATGCTGGTGTGTGGGGCGGATCCCGCTCAGCCACCGCCAGTGAGGAACAGAGGGGTGCCGGCGTCTGGTCCCAAAGCGTCCCTTTCTTCTGTTGCCGACCCGCTTGGGATGTTCCAGCAAAGGCTCGTGTCTCAGTTATCATCTTTTGCGTGAAAAAGTGTGACAGTCCCACTCGATCCATGAGGCTCCATGCCAGGACCAATCAGGGCGAAGGACTGCCTTTGACCGGATCCTTTTTCTTTCTGCATTTTGTGATTGGCAGAACATCACATCCATCAGAGTCTACAAAAAATTGTTTGCACACTATTTATACCGATCCATTCTGCAGTATTTTTTTTTTACAGTAATACTGTTGTAAAAGTGAAATGATAGCATTGAGTACACAAGGTTTTCATCTCAGCAGACAAATCTCAGTAGAGGGACCTGAAATCATAAGTTTGTAGGGAAAATTGTTTCTTGTCTGCAGTCTGCTGCTGTTAATATGATATGGGTCTATAGTCAACTTTGCTATACACTTTGTGAATAAAAATCCTCGTATTTTCCATTATGGTGAACCTAGAGAGAAAGCTACCTTTGTTTTAGATCATATGTTTAAGGCAGGAGTGGGGGTGGTGAGTGGCCTTGGCAGATGTGATCAGAAGGTTGCTGGTTCAAATCCTGCCCTTGGCAGAGTACTTGCATGTCTGTTGGAATCCTGAGCAAGGCCCTTAACTCCCCCCCCCACCAAAATGCTCCAGGAGTGCCAGATAAATGGCCTGACCCTGCAGCTTATGGGAGTTTTACTTACAAAAAACATCTCCTAAGGGCAGAAAGAAAAATGATTGGTTCAGGGAGATAACCAATCAGATTGTAGAGGAGGTGTGTCTGAGCAATTACAAGAGGCGGGACCAACCAATCAGATGTCTTGGTCCTGCCTCCTCTAGTTACTAGGACTAATCTCCTCTATAGTGTGATTGGTTCAGAAAGATAACCAATCATTTTTTTTTCTGTCCTCAGAACATTTTTATGTAAGTAAAACTCCCACAAGCAACCCTGCACTCATACCCCAAGCTTTGCTCTGAACTATGTATACATGTCTCACAGGAGAGCAGGATGATATGTGAAAAGAAGGCTTCCAGTGTACTTGTGCAAATGGCCATTTCATTTAAGTTCAGCTGGGCTTTTCTCTTTGATTAGCCTTGTCGATTGTTGGTTTTTGATTGGGACATAGGGCTGTGCCTTAGATCTGCCGCACTTAGCCTTTTGTACTGTATGCTGTGACACTCAGAGCACTGGATGGAATACTAAGGATTCCATAGATGCTGTAAAGAGCTTGAGATTATACTGGGTGATCGGCACAGCCGGGGCGCTTGCTAAGTGGGGAATCCCTCCAGATGTCAGCCAGGAAATGATGTCATTGTGTGAGGCAGCTATGTAGGAACATTTTACAAGTGCTTAGTGATGACCCCTGAACAGGTTACTGGCCTTAATAGGAATATTTATCTTGTGCTCAAAATTATACAGTCCAAAAAACATCAACATAGCATACATAAGTAACACAGATCTGTCCCAATTGGAAACCCACTGATTAAGTTAGGTCACTAATACATTTGTTGATTCTAGACTAAACTAGTCTTAATCCAAGGGTAATTCCAGTAATCTGCTTCCAGTAACTGGATCACTTGTTTTCGGTCATGTGCCCCCCCACCAGTATCCCTTGCACCCCAAGCCTGCATCACCAGGCATTTTTATACAACCTAAAACTCATGTAATATGTCATTTGTACACTGTGAGTATGAAATCTCATATTGTCAGATTGTGAGGGAATCATTCTCATTTTGTTCACGTCTGCAGGTTGGGTTTTGCTTTTCAGGGTTTTTATTTAAATTCCCTGCATATTTCCATGTGAACCGCACACTCTCAGAGCCGGGCTGCGGGGATCCGAGCGAGCAGACTCTCACGCTAAGCCCCTGTGCCTCACAGCATGATGCACGCGTAAAAAAACCATTACCTGGGAGGAAGCTAATCATATAACCTTGGTGCGCCTCACCGTGATAAGGATTAATTTAGTAACCATGCAATCCAGAACCTTCTATCCGTCAGGAAAAAAATCTATTCCTGTCCACTTGAAAGAGTGAGCCGCGTTGTCCTCAGAAATTCGGTATCGGTGGTGCCAAAAACATGTCCTTGAGGCTTGGGGCGATTTTTCTGGACGTCACCCACGCGCCTGCCGTCCTGAACTGTGGATTTATTCAGAGGTGTGTGGCAGCCTTATGAGTTATGGTGCTGGGCGGGAGGGAGAGGCCTGCATGTTAATGAGGCCCCCCCACTGCTGACTGAGAGGCCCCTTTGTGCGGCCCACCGTTAGGAGGACGTGGGTTTTTTTTTTTTGGTCCCCTGGGGGAGAGCATTTCGACCATGGCACGTTTTGTGTGAATTTGAGTTCGTTTAAGAAGCGGCGACGTCATGAAGAGAAACGGTGGAGACATTGGTTTGCTGTTACGGTGACATGGGTAACTTGACACACCTGCCCTCTGCGCTCGTTGGCTCTCGAGACCCCAGTGAACTGGCATCCAGAACAGGGGATGTGTGGGGAAGTGGGGACACAGGGGCACTGGCCCCAGCTAACAGCTGATTGGCCCCCGCCCCTGTCACTCACTGCTCCAGAACATGCCATTGGCTAACGATAAGGGTGGCCAGTCTATGTGAATTATGAGCCTTTTTATGCCCCCCTTATCGTTAGAGCGTGGCTTCTGCTTTCCAGGGGAAGGTACTCCACGTGGATCCTGTGGGAGGTGTGCAGAGCTGGGTAGGTGCCATCTGCTCAATGGCGCCATCTAAAGGGCCTTGAGGTTATTTCAGCCATGCTGATCCAATCCCTGTCACATACAGCTAGTTCTGTGAGATACACACGTATGCAGTGTGTATCTCACAGTGTGTATCTCCCTTAATGCAGTGATTGGGCTACAGTTAATAGCGGTCTTAGGTTATCGGTAAGACGTTCTATTGGGGCTTGCATACATTCCATAAGGTATAATTAAGGTTTTAAATTATACTGAACATTTCTCACAGGGTGCTGGGAATGGTGGGCTGTGCCTTATCATAAATCATGAGGTTGAGTATGGCCGGATCAGCCGCTCTGCTGAAGGCATCTCAACAGTGTTCTGCACGTTTACGGTAACCTGTAATCTCATTATGCTGAGTGCTGAGCGTGGCGACAGACTGCGTGCATCCAACGTCAGTAATGTGCTGTGCAGCTCTTTGCTGTTTAGCGAAGCGATTTTTTTCTCAATCGCCTGCGTCGGGAGTCCCTCGACGACAACCAGCCACGGTCTCAGAAAGAGTGATAGAGGAAACTGAGCTAAATGAACAAGGAAAAGATGATGGGTGACTGAAACATCATCATCATCATTATTACGATCATAATTATGATGATGACGACTCCTGGCAGCCATATAGCCGACGTAGCATATTCTGACTGGCTCTTTGGAGCGAAACGCTGCAGGCCGTACGTTTGCCTTGCGACTGATGGCCGTCCTGAGCATTCGCCTGCGCCGTCTTAATTAAGCGTCCTTGAGGACGGTATGCAAGATTCCTGCTCAAATTAGCCACCGTTCGAACGGCTACAATATGAAATTAACATCAGCAAAAAGCAAGAAAGGCGAAATGCACAGCGCGACCTTGGAGGGAAGCCATGTGGATTACAAGCAGAAATATCCCGGGAAATTCGGAAACTGAGAGAGGGAGTCACAGGACATCAGCTGGGCTCATTCTGGCACCCTGTACAGCAGGAGAGGCTGCATTGGCTGTTCTTAGCATCTTTTGTGCCCCTTTAAATTATCATGGCGTTTACAGCTGAATTATGAGCTTGGTTGTTGCTCAGACACTGTCTCCACATTTGATGATGGGGAGCACCAACCTCC
>JAODJU010000119.1:279882-303871 GCA_026776725.1 Gnathonemus echidnorhynchus
CCCATGCTACGAAGACGCCACAACTCGCTAAGCCTCAGTCGTGTTCCTGAGAGTCGTGTCCCACCCCATACTGGGGCACTCCCCCCACCTTACAATGAGAAATAAATGCTGGAAAATATGTGAGTTTTTAGATTTCCACTCTTCCCCCTCATTCTGGCATGTTGCAGAGTGAATAAATGATCGACACAAGCAAGCTAAAGAAATACATATGAATGAATCTGATTTGAAACTTCCTGTATTTTCATACATTTCAGAATGTTAGAAGTCTCTTCAGGGTGCCCCGGTGTTTTGATCCTCTGTTTTACATTAGATAGATAGTCGCTTCTGCTTTGTTCCTGTTTCTGGGTTTTTGCTTCTGGTTCTACAGTTCACTGATTATTCTGAATGTTAGATGGCTTTATGGTTCTCTGACTATATTGGTTTCTGTCTTTGCTTGAAAGGTTCCCTGATTATCCACAATGCTCTCCAGTTCTCTGGTAAAGTAGGATTTCCTCTGGTTATGTTCCTCTGGTTATTCAGAATGTGCCCTGGTTCTGCGGTTCCCCGATTATTCTGAATAATCTCTAGTTCTAGGTTTCCTTGATAAGACTGGAGTTCACGTGATCCTGTGGTTTTCCACCAATGCTGCGTTATCCTCTGGCACTGTGATGATGCATAATCTGGTTGTAATTTGCATATGCCAAATTCCGATTTGAGACATGAGTTTCCTTATTGAAATGAAATGCGATCCAGAGGAGATTGCAGCAGTACACCTCCCTGCATTTAAGTTTAAAATCTCACTCCCTGTCTGGGACCTTTCGGTAATTGGTGGCCACACTAGAGAGCAGTTCTGCATCTTAGCTGCACATAATCCCTCCGGTGATTTCCGACAAATGAGCACATGCACCGAGTTTAAGAGGCCTGATGTCAGAACTGTACGACCGATTCTGAAGTCTCGTTTTGCTGAGGTGAATCAAACGAAGTTCCAAACAAGTAGTACTGTTGTACTTCTTGGGTTGATGTTTTTCTGATTGCGCTGTAATACTGCTGTAGCCTTGTGCTGAGAAATACACACAAAAAAAGCAGAGCATCACCAGACCAGGTAAAGCAGACATGCTCAATAGACCATAAATCTGTTACGCAGTATGAAACACAACAATGTACAAATGAATCTGAAAATGCAGAGATGACTGTAATCTATTTAGACTTTTAGCCTCGCCTGTAAATTGCAAAAGCTAGTTAATATATCAAATTACACCTTTCATGCCATTTTATAGTATAAAATATATATATATATATATATATATATATATATATATATGGGGGGGCAGCTCTGTGGGTTGAGACTCAGAAGGTTGCCAGTTCAAATCCCGTGGGCGGCAGAGTGATCCCACCCCTGGACCCTTGAGTGTGACCCTTAACCCTAGATGCTCCAGGGACTGGCTGACCTACTGTCTCCTCTACGCCAGACTCATGAAGTGGCCTCCTGGGATGCTTTTCCAGCTGTCCTGATGGAGTTCCCTCATATGCTGAGCACTCACTGGCTGCTGTTCCTTCACTCTCTGGTCAACCTATATCCAAAACTATATCTGCTGGGTTTAGGTCCGGTGACCAGGTTATGTGATGCGACACTATCGCTCTCCTGTGTAAGCTGCTTGGTGTGTCCAAACTTTTGACTGGTATTGTATCTTTACACAACCTTCAATGAACTGTTTAATGTTTTTGGTAGACTTATGTGGATTGTTGTCTGCAAAACAAGTAGACAGAGAGTACAAGACACATACTAATCTTGCTTTATATTCACAATTAATGATGTTAGCTTGCTATCTAGATTATCAACGTTAAATTGTTAATATTAGTAATATAAAGCAAGCCATACAACTGAGCATCATGAATAGAAATGTGATGTAATACAAACATAAATACTGATGAACAGATGACTCTTTTTATTGGTCAATTAGTTGTCAAACACTGAGTAGGCAGATGAGAATGGCTGTACACCATCTATAGTGAAAAGCCCGTGATGATTTGGTTGAATATTCCAGCTTTTACAGTTACTTGAGTCAGTGCAAATAGAAATCACTTGTAAAAGCCTGAGTGATGATTCTTCTCAGTGGAAATCAGCCCCTTTCATTGGTAGTCCAACTGTGATGTCATTCACTATGCAAAAATAAACTCCATTATCCGGGGATAAGAGGAAATGAGGGAGCTGGGAGGGCTGGAGGTAATTGCCAGTCTGCTTTTCTTCAAGCTTGGCTAATTTGTCTTGCTTATTTCTGATCGGGATCTTTTGGGGACGCCTAGTAATTATTGAGTGTTTGGGTCCTCGATGTCTTCTATCACTGCAGACTGTAAACTCTCGAAAATGCAGCATGGGGCCTGGATTCAGCAGCTATAAACTACATGGTACAGACTGAGGGAAATTGCACATAATAGTGAGGGCCGTGGCTTTAATATGGAAAACCTCAGTTTTATTATGGAAAGAGCATACTGTCCATTTATGCTTGGCAACAGGACTGCAGTGGCTTCATGTTTTTAGATACATAGGCCTTAGTCTGGAGTCAGCAAAAAGAATGCATGCAGAAACATAGCCTGCAGTTATACTGATGCAGATAACGGGCTTCCAGGTCAGAGCAGTAGATGGAATTCTTTTATTTTTTTGGTTGATTTCGTGGTTTATTTCATAACTGAAAGATGGGGTGATGTGGCGCTTGAGATCTGACTAGGAGGAAAAGGGCTCTTGCCTTCACTTCTCTCCTGGGTTAATAAAGACAATGACCTTGTAGATTCTCTCTTCGGTCGTTCAAGCACTGGGTACTTGTGGGGCACTTACTCTATCATCACCCTTATCATCACCATCATGGCATCATACCTTATCCTGTCTCCCAATGAATCTCAGTCTACGGGGTCCACAATTTAAAGCTCGCGGTCGTAACGTTTGCAGTTGCTGTGTTCTTATAAGTGGAAAATAAAATTGATAATAAAAAAGTGGGAGAGGAAAACAATCCTTGCCGAGGCAGTTTTAGGTGCATGAATGTTTTACTGAGCTATAAAATTAGCTAGATGACCCCCATCTGCGTGCAGTGAAATGGTGGTTTTATTTTAGAAAGATCTCAGAATTATATGCGACGAATTTGTTGCAAGAGACTGAAAAACTAACACCAAGATTCAATGTGAAGGAGCTTTCAAAGAGAGACAGACAGTTTCCAAGAAAAAGGAAAAAAAAACAGAGGCCAGGAGAAATGTACAACACAGCTGCTGAATTTCCCTGTTAGGACAGGCTGGCCAGCCAGCAGGAAGGGGGAGGTGCCTAACCACAACATACCCACGTGACTTGAGCAATCCGGAACTTTCTGAGGGGTGATATTGTATAGTCAATGCCAACAAAGGATTCAAGAAGAGAGAATGCACAAAGGTCACCCTGAATAGGACACCTCTTAGAAAAATCTATTGGCAAATTCATCTCATGAAACTAAGTAAAGATAAATAAATAATTAAAAAAAAACAATAAATGCAAACATGGAGCTCCAAACACAAAGCAGTGACTTATTTTTAATGGAGATGCAGCAGCATGTTTCGGCTGATAAACAGAGGCCCCGTGGTGGTGACAGTTTCACGTTTCAGCGACGTCTGTCCACTCTTTCAGTATTAAAGGAAAACCCGTCTAAGTCTGCGAAAGACTCGGGCTGAAAAGTCACCTTTCATCGAGACAACGATCAAAGGCTCGCCAGGGCAGCTTAAGGATAAGAATGTGAGTGAGAGTGAGTGCCCTCAAGTGGCCTAAATTCCTGCCTTGAATGGTATCGAGAATCTTTGGGAAGAATCGAGAAGTGCCGTCCGACAGCGGTCCCGCTCCGGCTTGGGAATGGCACGGTCGCCTGGACTAGCGCTAAAAGAAAACATTTGTATTTGTCGCGAGGGTGTGACATGTCCGACCCGACGCTGAGGTAAAATCGCTCCTTTTACAAGAGCGCCTTCTTTTTTCAAATTCCTGAATGGTCAGAACTTCAAGCAGATGCAAATTGGTGCTCGGGGCCCGTGATTCTCCGTTTGGCCCAGCTGCCGCTGACTTACACTTTTATGTGCGCTAGCAGCCGCAGGGCTGAGTTCAATAACGCACCGCAATGAATCAGCAGTGGGCACTTCAGGGACCTGGAGGGGGGGTTGGACCAATATGTGGTAGCTGGCGATGACGGCGAGAGGGAGGGGTCTTTTCATGACTTGGAGTTAGATTCATGAGACCTTTTTAGTATTTGTTAATTAAAAAAAAAAAAAATCACACATTTGAGGATTGAAGTGTCCTCCTTTAGCGAGGTGGCAGAGCTAAGAATTCATCCTTTGTTTTTTTTAATTAATTACGTCATTTGACATAGACATAAATTATATGATTTCTGTTCCTGTAAATATGGCCCGAATGTGCGGTTACTGGCAACATTAATGTGTTACATTTATGCCTGTACTTAAGCCATCTGGGAAAACGGTGAGAAAAATTTATATTATTCGTTTTGTGTTTGATTAGTGTATAGTAAAAAAAAAAACGAACAACAGTTACATTCAGCTACTTTACGATATATTAATTAATTTGTGTTCCTGCTGGTGACGTACCATTATAGCATGTAATTATATGAATTTTATGAAGCAGGGATAATGACCACTGCTTGTGGTTCATTGCCTACTGGGCGATGTGATGAACCAGACTACCTAAACGCATTGACAAGTGAACGAGAGCCAAACGCCGACCTTCACATAAATGAGGCACATTTCTTAATGAATGGAATTCGAGTGTCCCTGCCATTCATCCAACATAAGGGAAAATAATCTGTCATCCAGAAGTTTTTTTGTATTTTATTTTTATTTTTTTGGATTTCTGTATTACCGTAATTTAAATGGGGAGCCTTAATCTAAGTGGAAGCTTTAACTGGCTGGGATTCAGCAAGCGGGTCTTCAACGTAATGAGCTTTTCCCTGAGCCCTCGGAATTGCAGTCCCTCATCTGGCTTTCCCAGTAAGGTCAGGCGGGACGATGTTTTCAGGCCTCGCCTGTTTTTAATTGGCTGAGAGTGTCGGTTGGGTCTGTTGTTCTATCTCGACGCCAATGACAGCTGATTGTTTGCAGGGCCTGGACTCTAACGCAGGTAGAGCAGCCAGGCCAATGCGGAATACTTCATATTTTGTGCTGCAGGATAGGTTTTTACGGTTTAGTTATTAGGGTTTTGGAATCTGGTCAAAACTGTTAATAGTGTTTTATTTGGTCTACAATGGGTTGCTTTATGTGGATTTCAGGTGGAGATTGAACATAAAGATAGTGGTCTATAATGAGAGCCTGACACTTAATGTTTTGGCAAATAGGCACATTTACGTAGCATATTCATCCCCAAACTATGAAATCGCTGTAATACTGCACTGTAAGCATGGTAGCATGTGGTTTAGTAGGCTAAACCTCTGTGCCTGTGATCAGAAGGTTGTTGGTTTGAGTCTGGCTTCAGCAGAATAGCCAGGTCTGTGGGCCGGCAAGCGAGGCCCTTGACCCCCAGTTCAGAGGAGCCTGCTGCAGGTGGCTGCCCTTCACTGCCAGGCTCGTTATCTTCTACATGTGTGTCATGGCAAGCAAGATGAGGCAAGTCGAAAGTTAATTTCCCCATAGGGATCAATAAAGTATCATCATCGACACTGTGTATGGCATTGAGATTATTTGATTAAGGCTATGAAAATCGGATTAGAGGTGATGTGCTCCATCCGGTGGTCTCTGTTGGGTGCTGAAGGCTTTTGTCGACCGGGCCCCATGCCTGAATCGTGGCTCTATGCCCTACCGAGACCCACTGGGGTTACAGCGGAGCCGCCATTTTGGTTACAGAGAATGTCATCACTCCGTAGCTTATGGCTGCCTCATATCCATGAAACCACGCCTGCTGCAGAGCAAAATACTTAATATCAGACAGGCAACCATTTTTAAACCTCATATGTCTGCTACTGTTATCTGAATTGTAACTGTACTTCAGAAATACATATGTGTTTATACATGTTTCTGTGTGTATATATACAATATAATATGCAAATTAGGAGTAAAAATGTCTTCTGTTCTCCAAAAAGTTACTGATGTGTAGTTGGATGGTTAGATGAACACCGCTTCAGTTCCCAAACCTCTCCTCAGGGGCACCTCAGCCATTCCATATATTTGTTACATTTCACCGCAAGTTCACATAATTAATTCATTTAATTAATTGAAAAGTCAATGAGATATTGATTAGCTATACAAGGCGTGTTTGTTAGTTGTTGAGTCAAAAAATACATGGGTGTATTGGATGGTTGCTGCAAATTAGAGATGCACTAATACTATATTCAGATCGGTATTGGCGGATTGGGTATCCATCGTGGCAATACGTGTAATACATATTTAGTTTTCGGCAGTCTAAAACGGCAGCTCCTGTTTCTTGTTGTTGTGTATGTATGTATACTTATTTATATTTAGAAATTAAACATGTATATACATCCACACATAAACACATATATATGTGAACTGTGTTTATTCCTTTGCCAAAAAAGCCTTTACTTAGTCTATACCAAAAGACTTTGATAACTGTTTGAATTAATGAATTAACAGATTATCCTTAGCGTGCCTTTTCAATGAGTATTTTTTTCTTTTTATTATTGAGATGGTGGGTCCCTTTAGCTTAGGATCAGCACTTTTCAAAGTGTAACGAAGGTTTCTCATCCTGGGGTAGGGCTGTGATTATTCCAAAGTCTGCGCTTGCACAGAGTCTCTCTGGGAACTTGTGAACGAGAGAGTTCAACCTAAGAAGTTTAAGTTAAGGCCCACTGATCGAGTTTAATGTGCTCACACCAGACTTGTGATTTATGCCTGAAACATTCGCGGTTTGATCTCAGGATGCAGTTACAGAGAGTGTCCTTAGGAATTCCGAGCCTGGCTGTTAGTATCCGGCTGCTAAGTGGCGTTTTGCCGTCGCATACTGAAGAGCTTCACAGGTAATAACAAATGACTTTGACCGCTGTGTTATTCCCAGGTGAAAGGAGGGTAAGCTCCACTTTCATGCTCTGGAAGTTTCTACCCCTCTGACCGCCCTGAAAGTTATTAATTAGTGCTGCATTCGTGGGTCCAGTGAACTGACACTAGTGTTTATGTATTCTGGCACAGAATTAAGGAGTTAATTCATTTGAGTGCATCATTATTGTCTACTGTTTGATTTAACAATCAGCACTGAAATTCAATGACAAACAAAAAAATTGAGTCCCCCCCCCCCCCTCCATGTAGTCCATTATATGGAATTATCGGTTTGTTTCTTAGAGTATGATTATGATTAATCACATGTGTATGGAGCGTGACACACACTTCTGTGCAGGTATTGATGTCGATCTAAAGATCAAACTCTGGAATTAGTAATGTCATGTAATTAAGCAGAAGTTTCTTATGCTAGCTAACAGCTAATGTCAAATGTCAACTTGGATTCAAGTGAGGAGCTGGTGCAGTGGTCGAGGAGCAAATGGGTGGCAGAGGCCAGCGGTAGCCAGTTAATATTGCAGAAATGAAGCTGCTTTTGTATTGCGCTAGTCTGGAGCCAGGTCTGTAACCCAGATTGCTCCAGGAAATGTCCAGCTGTATAAATAGATGAACAGAAGCTGCAAGACGGCACCCTGGAGAAGAGCATGTGGTGGACATCTGAACATCAAAGTTACAGGGTCTTACTGCGAGATCTTGAGAAAGGCCATTTTAATGTGTCTTTTTAAAAAATACTTTTTTGGAGGAGACAAAAAGTCCAGCACAAATGACGCTTGGTGAACCCTCTGACCTCCTTTGGCGTGATTGGCCAGCCGGTTCTTCCATCTCTGAAGGTCCGCCCCACAGCTCTGGCTGTGCCTGCTAAGTGGTGGCAAAACAATCTTCTAATGGTTAAAGAGAAGCGTCAACGTGATGTTGTACCAAAGCACGAATGCTGTAAGGAGCAGGTGAGGCAAATTAAAGACGCATCAGGACTGAATTAGATGTTTGATAATAACTAAAACTAGTTCAAAGAGACTGGGAAAGCGAACGCCCAGGGGGTGCTGCTTTGGTGGAAGAGTAAATGAGGCTCGCGGTGACCCGGGTACGTCACGGAAGATTCCGGAAGTTGAGTGCGGGGAGACCTGGGATTTTGCATGACCCAGATGAGCTGTGGAGGGAAATAAAGGAGAGGTTCCCGATTAAAGTTTCATTCTGTAACAGGAGGAAACTTGAGCACAGAGCGGAGAGAATTCAAGCCTTCAGTAGCAGACAGGCTCTCATCAATCTTTCATCCCAGGCTGGGTGATGGGATCTCATGCTGATCCCTACCTCATTAAGCAGTTGGTAGCTCCCAGTCTTGTCCAATCCAGAGTGGAGAGCACCAGTGTCAGGCCCGGGGAGGCTGTCCCTTTACCCCCCAATGGCTGCGTACCAGCTTTGCCGCTGCCCCACACCCCTGCTGATGTGCCAGGGTGCTTATTGATGTGCGTTCCGTCAGCTGGCCGCAGAGCTAAGGTGCTGATGATGATGGTCCAAACATTCAGACTGTGCACTGGCTCATTTGTCTTGTGTGTTGATCACCCATGAATTTTAAATAGATCCACTTAGAACTCAGCCTGTGCGGCAGTCACTGGCAGACTGTATTTTCTCAGCAAAAGAAAGTGTGGCTCTCGTATAGTGCTATCAGTGCCTGAGCCTGGCTGTGGTGTGTGTATATATATCATCGCAGTATCTCTACAGTAGCTGCATGTCTCAACTTAAGTGACGAAGGACTCAAGGGAAGGCGTTGTAGTAAAAGAAAAGGGGTTTATTTGAACTAATGGAACAGAAACTGGAAACAAACTGGACCGCGAGGGATCCAAGCCACTAGATGAGGTGGGACCAACGAATCAGATGTCTTGGTCCCACTTCCTCCAGTTGCTTTGGACCGACCTCCATTACAATCTGATTGGTTATCTCTTTGAGCTAATCATTTTTCGTTCTGCCTCAGAACATTTTTGTGTAAGTAAAACCACCACAAACTCAAAACAGGGGGACCGGAGAAGAAGCACTGGCAACAGGATGGTATGACGTCAACGGCTTGACTGGGGAACACAGGACTGGTAAGCACGTATATACAAGCCTAAGGAGGGAGCTAATGAGAGGCAGCTGGGGGTTATTAACATGCGAGTTATGAACAAAAGGTAAGACATAAGTAACAGGCGTGGCTTGTTGGGGTCATGCCAGGGAGGAGACAGGAGGACCTGGCAGGCAGGACGTGCCACAGCAGTTCAAAAAAGATGTATAGGAGTGTGAGGGCCCAATGAATAAATAAATGAAAGTAGCAGATGTAGACTCTGGAAATCCAGGAGGTCAGGCTAGGGTCAAGCTGCAGTCTTAAGTTTGAACTACACAGACCAGTAACGTCCATGGCAGCTGACTGCTGCCGGCATAGGGGGGATTCAGTTAGCCTGGGTGCCTAGGTTAGTTATTAAACAAATGCACACTCTGCAGTATCTTCCAGGTTGCTAGTCGAAGGCATCGAGTCACTATGGCAACAATATGGTGCACAACTAAGTTATCAACGCAGCCATCGACGAAAACCTGGAGAATACTGTTGTGAAATACTTATAAATCTGAGTCTTCTTTGTATGCCAGCTTATTCATGAAGACCTCCTTAGTAGCCTTCACCTCGGTTTTCAGCCAGCACAGGGCAGTAGGCCGTTGCTGCTAACGTTGAGGTGCCTGTTGGCCCCCCCTAGGCACCCTACTGCTATATAAAAGCCTAAATATACCCCCATTATTGTTAATGTAGCGGGAGACTAATGATGTTTAATGAATAAAAACACACAGTTGGCAAACCACTGTTAAAGGGCAAGCGGTCTCTCGGTTGGCTCTTGGGGACATGATTGTGGAAACCACGCAGAGAGGTCTCTACTTGGGCAGGGGTACAATGCCAGTGGCCCCCCAGGCACCAGCTGTGGCCTCCGCCCTGTGCCGGCGCTATGACCAATCAGTGTTAAACAGGGTTATGGCCATTATTGACGCTTGGATTTCACAGTGGTGATCCACAGCTATTTTTCACGGGAAACGTCCTCCACAGAGCTTCTTCCAATTCTGGTTCGGAGGCTGGTAAATCACCTCCATGTTATGCCCGGAATGAAACAGCACTTACGTCGATCAGGTGTCATTGTCTCCTCTCCATCCGCTCTTCCTGGGACCATTTCATCTCCGGTTTGGGTCTTTTACAGCCTGATCCCAGCTATTGTGGTATATATTATATCATTTTAGAGCGACATCTGCACTGTCGCGCCTTCTGATAGCGTCTCTCTCACTTAATTTCAGACCCTTTACCCATGAAAGCATCAGCTATTAATGATTACAGGGATCGATACACAGATTTCCATCCTGAGTTTGGGCCGGAGGCTGCAGCAATGCGTGGGATCTTCCATGAAAACATTGCGTTGCAGTGCCTGCCATGTGTGTCTGGTTTTGGTGCAGCCATTTCTGAGAAGCAGGGCTGGCCAGGCCACCTGGCTTATGAGGCATTTTCTCAGTGGGCCGACAGGTTATAGGGACTGCCAAAATTAATTTCATGGGTGCTCCCAAAGTTCAGGGCTGATTTTGAATCCCAGTTCAGCACTGGTGAGAAAGTGCACCACAAGTCATTTATGAACATCCATCCATCTTATCCAACCTGTCACAGGGACTTTTAATAACGAGAAATTTCCTACACAGATGTCTTGGTCCCACCTCCTCTACAATCTGATTGGTTATCTCTCTGAACCAATCATTTTTCATTCTGCCCTCAGGATATTTTTGAGTAAGTAAAACTCCCATGAGCTTTTAATAAAGAATCACATTTTTTGAGTCCAAAACTGTAAAAAAAAAAAACAGAAGCAAACGGGTGAACAAAGAAGACCAAAAAAATGCCTTATCCTCTTTCTCACATTCTCCTCCCAGATCACAGTGGGACTTTAACCTCCCCTGCTAATTAAAGTCCCCTTGTTAATTTGGTCTAACGGGACCACACTGAGGCCTGACTGTGGGAGGCGGGGCCTCGCCAAACGCCTGCTACCCTGGCTCATCCGGGGTCCGGTGTTGTCCGGGAAGATGAGGCGGATGGGTCCGGATCGGTCCAGAAAAACCATCTTTCACTCTGTGACGGCCGTGCAGCAGAAACAGTCGCAGCGTTCAGGCCATTAAAAGGCGGATCTTGCTTTATGGGCCTCGTTCCCACACACGGGGAGCTCGGTGGTCAGCTCCACTGTAGGCCATCCGTTTAGAGTGTCTTTACGTGCCAGACCATCTGGGCCACTCTGTCCGGGCTTTACGCCTCTCAGTGGGTCACCAGCAGCTCCATAATGCCGATATTTACACCTTGTTTGTAGAAAGCCTTTATATGATGATACGGATCTGGTCACGTAAAGGTTACCCTGTTATTCAACGTACCGTTGTTATTCATTAAAATTTTCATTAGTCTGATATAAATATGGTGCCCTACACTGGTACAGTGCTCAAACATTTGACAGGTTGGTTATGAAACTCTGTGATATTGAATGATTTTATATCGCAAGGCATAGTTTTATTTTATGAAGGAACTTAATGTTTGTGGTAAACACAGGCCTGTGTGTCTTTGATGCCGCAGCACAAGATTTATTAAACTGTCTAGTGCTCAAGCTCGAGTGAAGGTCGCAGTGCCAGATAACCTATCAAACAAACCCCATATTTAACTCCCGCTTGTTTTATTTTGTTTATCATTCACTACAGCACATTTTTACGCGTCTTCTTCCCCGTCATAAACTTTTTGATATGGAGTCATAACAAGCATTGATGCTGACGACCGACGGCCGACGCTCCTCTGCCTCTCTGCGGCGCCCTCTTCAGGCCGGAGTGTTTCAGTGAGGAGCTTGAGCCTTCATTCTTGAATCTCTACGGTTCTGGAGCACAGACAGCTGCTTCTAAGAGCCACACAAAGCGTCCAAGTGCCCGCGGGCTATCAACGGCCCATTGATTATGGATGCAGTGTCATACGCCTGTAA
The DNA here is from genome assembly GCA_026776725.1 of Gnathonemus echidnorhynchus. Lineage (NCBI taxonomy): Eukaryota > Metazoa > Chordata > Actinopteri > Osteoglossiformes > Mormyridae > Gnathonemus > Gnathonemus echidnorhynchus. Next base: position 291,879 of record JAODJU010000119.1, read on the forward strand.
TGCATATTTTAACACCATATAGTTTACAATCGTAAGCCTTCCTGCAGTCAGGAAGTAGCACGGACATTAATATTTATTCCGGTGATATGCTGATTCCTATATTCAGTTTTAATCCACACTCTCAGCCCAGACTGTGCATATTACTGCAGTCTGTTACAGTGAAGATGATAGAACTGTACAATTAGAGCTGGTTAATGATTTACTGTAATGATTGGAGAGATTAGGCCTTGATTCCCTGGGGTGGGTGGGATCAGCGTGCTGATTGGGTTATCCTCCTAGGAATGTGACCAATGGGAAGTGGGTGAATGATCGACTGGGAGCGATAATCCGACGCACATGGAATCATTTTTAATTCATCAGTAATTTGCTCCTACATGCAGACGCAAGTGACACCGCCATGCAGAGGTTAAGCACGCTGCAAAAACAAAGAAAAATAGCAGTATTTAAACAGGGCTGTGTCTTCAGAGAAAGGTGAAGGCATGAATTATGAATTATGCTACAGACGGAGAGATGAAAGGAAACTGTGACCTTTTTTTCAGCCTGAAATTACCAGAAGGTTGTAAGCCATATCCAGACACTCACTAACCGAAGGGCTAGTGTCACAAAATGTGTACCTTGGGCTGTTTGTTACCCCATATTCTTCTCAAGTTAATTGCATATGTAAGTGTGACTTGGACACAAACCCACAGCTAATTCCTAAAAAATACAGGAAACCTGTGCAAGATCCGTGGTTCCCCGCTAACGTGTACCGAGCTCACGCACCAAGACCACAAGCCTTGTCGGGTATTGAGACTGTGGCACAAACGACGCCCTGTTATCTCTGGCTCGCAGGGCCCTCCTTTCTTCTCTTTTTTTCTGTCAGTTGTTTCATTTTCCCTCGGGTGACCCAGGGTGGGTAGTGGCTGCTCTGCACTCACAGCTGCCTCGCTGATGTTTAAAAGCAAACATCTGGAGACACGCACCAGCAATGGCTGCCCAATGATAGCTAAACGCTAACTATGCTAATGCTACGTTACAATCTATACGATTCCTCAGTTTTCATTTTATGTTCTTGATCACTGCTTCTTGTGGATACAGTTACTGATATCATTGCTTTTATTTTTATCTTTTGTCAGTGACAAATAAAACTCGAAACTTGATGTTGATGTTACGTTAGCGCTTGCTAACTAAGACGAACACCAAGCATGTAGGCTGTTTCTTTCTGTGTTGTTTTTGTGTGTGTTAGGTGAGTTAGGGTTAGGATTTGGGTTAAACTCAACTGCCATTTTACCGGGAGGGTTTTAATGCGTCCCTGATATACACAAACCTCATTGACCTTCTGGGCAGAACAATAAGAACCACCTGCAGCCCTGACAATGTGACACGCACCGGAGTCACCCCATCGTCCCGGTGGCAGGGTAACATAATTGATCTGCACAGGAAGGTATAGAGGGTTAGTAAAAAGGCCATTTCCATTTCGGTCTGTACTGCACTCCTGTACCACAGCACCAACCAAAATAGTGTCTGTGTGTGTGTGTGTGTGTGTATTTTACTATAGCCTGACCGCAGATAAAAATGATGTTTGGTCAGGAGCTTGTGTTTCACAGAAGCTTCTTTGGACAATGTCCGTCCTGCAGATTTTTTTTTGTGCAGATCTTTCTGCCCATGAGTTGGACATCTACTGGAAAGATCCACTACATATGGTTTCATAACACTCTCGTCTTTCACTTTAAATTACGAAACATTCCAATCTCAGCTCTATAAATAGTAACGCGCCCATCCATCGTTGCGTATCCACGGTGACGGGGAGCCCGCGGCCTGTCTCAATAGGGACAGGACACAGGGCCGGGGTCACTTTCACGGGATGCCGATCCGTCACCCAGCACACCATAAACTACCTACGTATTACACTGAAATGCACTTACTTTCTACAGTACTGTGTCAGTGTGTTGAATTTGTCAGCCCAGATGCTAATTTTCAGGCATTATTTTAGCTTTTGAGAGCATGACCATCCGTGCACGACAATAGCTGAAACAATGCTTTTTTTGGTTCCACTTTGCAGTAAGAGTGCCTTTATAGAGGGTTTATGAATGTCTTCTAATCACGCTATTAATCAGGTTGCAATACTTTATGTAAATCATTAATAGACAATTATAAAAAATTTATAACACTTTTTTTTATGAATGAGTCACTAGCAAAGTGGCAAAAGAGAGTCTTATTGTAAAGTGATATCTGTTATAACTTCATATATGTATTTCACATATATTTATATTTTTTTCTGTTATACTATATCACTGGAACAGGACACACTCAGAGAGCAGAGAATGTTATCTTCTGTTTGGCAGTGAGGCAAAAGCACTGCAGACCAAATCCTGGAAACCAGACCACACCAAACCGCAGGGTTGCTGTCCTGAAATCCGCGGCTGCCTGTGCAGCCAGATAACCAGCAGGCAGTTTCGGTGAGATGCTGCTGGCCAGGGAGGCGGAGCCGTCTCAAAGTGCCGAACACCGTTGCTTAAACACCCGATCCGAGAGGGCCATAGATCTGAGATACGTGGAAAGAAAATGTTGTGGACTGTTAACTTGAACCCCCCCCCCCCCCCAACATTACATATATTTAGCAGGGTGTCGGTCCCTGGAGCAACTGAGAGTTAAGGGCATTGATCAGGGGCCCAATGGTGAAATCCCTCTGCCAACTCCAAGGTTTGACGCAACAACCTTCCGATCACAAGCACAGCATCCCACCGCACTGAGCTACACACCCTGTGCCTGAACACCCACGTTCACTTGTAATTTCTTTAACGAGATATTAAACTGCTTTTACTGTGTTTTTAATTGAAGGGTATAGTCAGAATTTTCCCACAGTAACGACACAAGGTCACGAATATGCGGCCACAGACCAAGGAGAACGCACTTGCTGCAGGAACTAATCTTGGGATAGAGTGATACTCTGAGATGAGTCAGCGAGCGGCTGGGATGCCCCCCCCCACCTCCGCCATCTGCAAGCTGCAAATCAGGCTGCAAGGGCTGCAGACGTTCCCTCATTGTCGCAGACCTCCGTGGGCCTGGAAAGCGTTATCAGACACATACTGATTCGTGTTCTGTGGTTAACCGGCCCGATACCGGGGTACTTCTCACAAGCTGCCAAATCAAAGCCTGCGCTCATTCACATTTATGTCACGTTCTGTTGGAGAGTGATGATGTTTAAAGGTTGAATGTAGCCATAAGTTGGAGCAAGTAGTAGGTGGTAAGTGATGTGTAGCTCTGCAGGTTAGGTCTCTGGGTTGCTGGTCGGGAGGTTACTGGTTCGAATCCCTTGTGCAAGGTTCTTAACCCCATGACCAATGCTAGATGGACTGCTGGCCTTGTGCTCTGACCCCAAGCTTCTCTCTCTATGTGTGTGTGTGTGCCTTACCAGGAAAACATGATGGGATATGAAAAAAACTAACAATGTACCTGTGCTTGGACAGATGGCAAATAAACCATCATTTCTTAAAGTGATTGTCTGAAGCAAATAAAGCATCATTCCATGAACTGAATCTGGGTAGGCCAGTATGGGAACTGGGAGGCTCTCAGTAGCATCCTGTGTGTATTTACGATGCTGATGAGCTGTGTGGTCAGGGACTGCCTGTAAGCCGCCGCGGTCAGGATCACGATGACTAGCAGCTAGGCTCTTTCTGGTATCTCCCCATCAGTTAGAACAGCAGTAATAATACAAGCGATGTTTACACTTCTGGCTGAGATGTTATTAAATTGCTTAAAACGCCTATTTTGCGGACATTTCGCGGCCGTTGTGTGGACAGCGCGAGGTGACAGAGGCTCAGTGTAAGGTCTGTGATCGGCATCTCCTGTAGGTGTTACCGACCTGGGATATCGTGAAAAAAATAGAGTATCCTTTTCTCCGTATAAAATAACTGCAGCAGGCAGAGGACCACAGGCAGAAGACAGAATTTTAAGGGAGGGGAGCTCAGTGTGTTTTTATCAGGGTGCGTTCAGAGTCTGCAGCTCAACAGACGCACGCTCACACACACAGTCCACATAGTCATCTTTAGGGGGACTCTCCATTCATTTCTATGGGCATAACCCTAATTCCATGACAACCTTAACCCCTACCCAGCCATAACCTTAACCATAAGTAACCAAACAAAATACAAGACTTTTGGCTGTTTTTTGAATGCTTTCCTAAATTTTTATACAATTGAGGTTCCCCTATCGGGAACCGAAAAAATGTCCCCACTGGGTTAAAAGTTACAGGTTTTTATCACATTTGGGGAAATAACAGCACACATATAAACACACACCCGCACGTGTACATTTGTGGTGATGCTTTTCTTACAGACTAGGCAAGGCAAGACAATGAAGGAAGGAAAGAAAGCCAGATGACGAACAAATTAAAAAAACTTTAAGCATTGTACACAGAAGTGTGTGAGACATTAATGTTCAGCAGGTCGATGACCCAGGCCCAGGCCTTGTGGACTTAGCAAGCAGAACGAGAGTGTAATGTTTATGACACATATTGTGCACCTTCTAAGCTCATTTTATTTGCGCTCTCTTAAAAAAATTGCCCTCTACCCCAGGATGGAATAAGTTTGTATAATTTGCTCTTTATCTCAAGCCCTTAATTATGTAATTAGATAACGAGGTTTAGCTAAACAGGTTCCATGTGGCCGAGTCACTCTGGTATCCGTCTGCCTGCTTTAGCCGTGGGCAGGTTTGGGATAGAGCCAGTGCTGGAAGATTCCCGCTAACCTGAGTTTATTCGGTCCTCGGAGGTATGATCACGCATCTCCCCTCATGTCCGTATGTGTATCCTGACATCTGCGCTGACGAAGAGTAGGGTGCGCTGCCTCTACAGATTGCGAGTATTTAATTTAGACTCATTAAGTGCTCCCCGGGTCAGCACAAGACTGATTAAGGAAAGTATTGTATTGACATGATGGCACTGTTTCAATAGCCACGGGGGGACTGAGAGTGGCCCAGCTGTCCTCTGATCCTTTCGTAGGACGTTTGGTGTCTGGATGCCCGTTAAGGGGATCGAACAGACAGCAGAGGGCAGACAGAGCAGCCAAGCCGATTAGGGGGAGGGGCTCTGCTGATTGGCAGTTAATAGGACCAATCAGGAGAACTTGTGAGTGTCCCTAACACCTAAATGTGGCTCAGTACAAAGGACAATGGTTTTACATTATCATTCTCGACTTCACTTTATATACTAATTGTTTGGTGTCCCCCTTGACCCCCCATGGGAGGAATTGGACGTGGTGCACAGTGTGGGGAGACCAGTTGGTTCTGCAGCCCCCGAAAAGTCCCCCTTTCTTTCTTGTTCTGTTCAATAATTTCTCCCCTGTGCCCGAACGATCTCGTAAAATCCCGCCTCGCCTTTGCGCGCGATGCGGGTGTCTGTCATGCCATAAGTGCTGACCAGCAACAGGCTTCTTGAATTTATGTTTCCCACCACGGGGATTGCATGAGTCATGCAGCAGTACTAATAAGATGCATTATGGGACCAGTTTTATGATTTGGATTCCATGTTAAAACTTTTGACCCATGAAACGGCCGGCTTGGAGATTTATCCAGACACCCACCCTTCAGCTCTGGAAGGGGGGGGTGGATGTGTTCATGCAGATATCAGACCCCCGCGGCTGAATTTAATCCCCTGGCGTGATTAAACGCGAGCTGTCATCGCCTGTTTAAAGGCTGGGCTTCTTGTTTGCAATTTATCCACACGCTTTCTCATAGTCATGTTTGTTGGGGGGGGGATTACAGACCCCTGTTGGTTCAGTGCAGCGTGAACAGGGATGAGATACTTTCTGCTTTTCCTGGGACTGCTATAGGGTCAGAGGGGGACCTGGAGCTTAGTCTAGGCTGCACATGGTACAAGGCAGGAGTCCACCCTGGACGGGATGCCATTCCACCAAAAATCAGAGAAACACACATATAAACATACAATATTCTCAATTTAGAGACACCAATTAGATTGTCTTTTAGCTACAGGAAGTAATTGGAGCACATGTCACATTCTGCAGGAGAGTTACAATTTTTAAAGGTTGGAAGTACATGTAAGTTGGAGTAAGAAGTAGGTAGTAAGTGATGTGTAGCTCAGCCAGTTAGGCTACTGAGTAAATCCCAGGGTCAAGAAAGTGATGTCATCGTTGGGCCCTTGAGCAAGGTCCTTCAATTTGTACTTCAGAAAAAAGTTTATGCTAAATAAATGTAAATATTCATGTCAAACTATGCTACATGAGGAGATCATGCAAACTCCACTTACACATATGGGGCAGGATTTGACCCCTCAACCCTGGAGGTGTGCAACTGCTGTGCTACACTCCGGGCTACCACACCACCCATTTTATTGATTTTTTAATTATTATTACTATTTTAAAATATGATGTCAGAGGCAATTGAGATTGCATGGCTTATACTGGAGCAATTTAGGTTGAGCATCCAGCTTAATAGTACAACAGCAAGCACCTCATGGGCATTCCGTCACATGACAGCCGCCACCAGTGATTGGTGAAGAAGCTCCTGTTTGTGAGGACAAAAAGCAGCCACTCCTTGACTCCTATTTTGTGCTTTGACTCCCTGCTTTGACTCCAGTTGCACAGTTATGGATGTTATTCAGAATAAATCGGATGTTATGACTCCGTGTGAGGTTCTCCTCGCCTGGGCTGACCCGCTACTCTGCAGTCAGTTCAGAGGCAGAGGCTGCTTTAAATTAGATTTGGATCCTCAGCATTCACCATCATGAATAACTTTGTGAGGAGTCGAAGTCGGAATAACAAATAGTTACGTAAAATGAAACAGTGGAAGAAAAGCAGAAACTAAACTAATTTTAATAACTTCAGAACAGGACAGCAACGGGTTGCTGAAGTTCATTCCTATGAATTGTATGTATGATGTGTAAATCTAGCCACGCTTAATGTTAATAATTAATACAAATTAATGTTTAATAACTTTAGAAATTATTTCCACTTGCCAAATGTGTATTAGCATTACTTTTTGTAATACGCCATATATCCTGATATGGAAATAATAATTGTTTTAAATTTTAAAATAACTCTTAGTATGCAGTTTCCAGTACTCCCAGTACATAGCCCCTGGATGTGAATAGCCTATGGAAAAAAAATGGAAAATATGCATGGTTTTAAAAAGTTACCTTTAAGTTACACATTTCATTACACCGGTTAACTGATGCAGTACTATAACTGAACACAGAACATGTACCACAGAGTGTCCTTTGGAAAGATGGCAGCTCACAAAAGTGAGCTCTAGAGGCTGTAAAAGAACTAAATTTAATTGTCTTGTGTTTACATTATGCAGCTATTACCCAGGTGATTGGGGTCATTAATGTAAATATAAAACAGTAAACTGCAAGGACCCAAATGTAAGTCATTTAAATGCAGAGGCCTGCTACTCTTGCCTGGACTGAGTAACGATCATAAAAATGAGGTCATCCACATAATCATTTTGGATTTAAAATTCAATTTAAATGCAAAACAGGCCTTTGTTAATGAACATCTGGATTAAAGTTAGGCTTTATGAATTGTCACTTCACGCAAGCCTTGACAGACGCTCCAAAAACGTGGCCAAAAAATCCTGCAGAAAATTGTGTTTCCCTCCCTGCATTAAGGAAGCCCATTAAAATCTGCTGACACGTGACGATGCGTGTGCAAATGAAGTTTGGGAAAAAGCCAGATTATCTTAATTGTGATTCTTTTTTTGGTTCCTGTTTGCTGTAGCACGCCAATGCATTTGGAAACAGTAGGGCATTATCTTTGCCTTGAGTCCACTTACAGTAATAACACCTGCCCAGAGTTATTGATCTTCCATAAACCGGGAAACATCGAAGCTGATGAGATAGCACAGGAGTTAGGGTACGGCAAACAGTTTTATCAGAACCAAAATGGAATGACAGATTTTTTTTAGGATCTCTGATTAGAATCTCTGATTGTTGTGGAGGGAAGAATTACAAACATCTCTTTTGTCATCCATCCATCCATCTACCCATCCATCCATCCATCCATCCATCCATCTATCCATCTCTTAATTTGATACCACTATATTAAAGGGTTGGGATGTTATTATGTCATTCTTTGGTTTTAAAAAGCCATTTATATATTTATGCAGATCTGCATATTGGCTAACAGTTAGCAGTTAACCAGCATTGCTCAGTTTATTTATCAGCCTGCTGGAGAGCTGAACCAATCATTGTCCGGTTGAGGGAATTAGGATTAAAAAAAACCCACGAAACTGAGACGTTTTAGGGAAGTAACCATTTAATTAACAAAGAAACAGAGATGTAGCCACCCGCTGATGGATTGGCATTATCTTTGGCCAGTTTGTGCATTTAGAGGTGTATTGATGCACAACCAAGCCTTGAAACAAGGAGATGTGGAAGGAGTAGGTGTTGTGGTCTAATTTACACACTTTGTTTTGCTTCTCACTTGATGTCTTTAGATTGTAGAGTATGATTGTGTGTGTGAGTATGTGTGTGTGCCCTGTAATGGACTGGCACCCCTTGTGGTAAATACCTCGGCCTTTTGCCGATACCCCCTTTGTCATCTGGGATAGGTTCCAGGACGCCTCCATGACCCTGAGTAGGATAAGGAGTTAGAAGATGTATGGTCAGGTGGATGGATCAGTCAGCTTCGATTTATTATGTATGCACCTTCACCTAAGGACAAAGTCATTTCAGATGTTTTAGATGTAGGTTAGTTATTGGCCGTTCTTTTGACTGACCAAAGAGTGATGTGGAGTCTTTCCAGTCTACTGCTGATTTAGTCCTTTAGCTTGACGCTAGTTGACAGCCTTTCATTACTGTTGGATACAGTGATTGCATCAGCATTTTTTTATTTAGTGGCGTGCATTTACTGACTGAATGTCACACATGGCATGGTTCCGATACCAATCCATGAGTTTTGTTTATAAACCGGAGGCATAATTGTGTGTTTTTATGGGAGAACTTCTTGTAAAAAAACAAAAAAAAAGAGGAGCTTCAACTGTAAGATAAGCTTTTCGGGGTCGTTTGTATTTGAACATCTCACTTTATCAAGTTACACGGCTGTATAGACTTATTTTCTGCCAAAGTCAAAGGTTCAATTCTTTTCATATCTAAAGGTGCCTGTAAAATTGTTTCAATTCACTATAGTGTTTTTTGCAAGCGCAATAAATGGGACCATTTCACGGTAAAGCCACGTTCTTCACCGTGTCAGCTGAGAAAGCCTGATGTTTACCCACTTTTCTGCTCCAGTAATCTGCCCTTTTAAGCATTAACTAGGATTATTTAATGAAATTAGATAATATTACATGGATCCTCTAGATCCTTGGCATGCAGCTGATGGAGGGATGCCACTGAGCATACCAAGCCTCCTTGTGGCAGGAAGGCGGCTGTCCCCGGACCAGGACCAGGACCAGGACCACAGGACCAGGACCAGGACCAGGACACTCTCTGTCCCCTCGGTTTCATGTCATCCTAAGTCAGTACCATCTGGACTGCATGGGACCCAGCTTGCTCACGGACAGTTTGGCTGATCTTTGCTAGCTTTGGACCAAAGTGCCCAAAGCCTCAAGTAGTGTCAGCTTCCATTTGGACGGCACTTTAAAGTCACCCGGACTGGCCTAACTGGCAGTGACGCGTCTGAAAAGGTTCATCACAGGCAGCACTTTGGACTTGCTTGATTGGGGCTCAGTCGGAAGAGCGCCAGTGGCTCCCTGCCCCAAGGCAACTGGAAATCCTCTTCACATCTTCATATATAATCTAGTCCAAAAGGCCTGGCTGATTCTGCACTGCTGGATGGATCATGAGCAGAAAAAAATACCCATCTCCCCCTCCTTCCCACAGGCAGGGCATTGATTGGCAGAGCATATGAGGACCAACCCAGGCCCAGACACAGCAGCCAGATCATTGGTCCCTGTGCTGGGGGGAGTGGGAGGGGCAGGGTTCAGCAAGTGAACACAGTGTTTAATTTCTACACTGTGTACATTTATATAAAAGACATAAAACCAATTGGATACCTTTGGCTCCTGCTTAGAGCCCTGTTGCTCTACCTTTTAACATATCTTGCGGGAAATATTCAAACTTATTTTATAGACTTCTATATATTATAGAGTGTAGATAAGCCATGCTTGCAAGCTGCTGTGGATGAAAGCAGCTGCACACTAACTAAACTGATGTGATGTAATCAGAGTGGAAGGGGAGGAGTCTGGCCCAGCTGAGACCTGTGATTGGTCCCCCAGATGCACTGCTGAGAATAGCCAGCACTGATCTGTTAGAAGCAGTCTGGGCTTTGCTCAGGGATGTCATTTATATCGTCAAAGCTTATATCGAATCTCGATTTGTATTCACTATTAATAATGATGCTAGTAGGCTATCAAAATTAAGTTTTTAAAATTAGCGATATAACGTAATCCGTACAAAATCCATGAAAACAAATGTTAACTAATACAAACATAAATACTAGTTAAACAGATACCGTAATAAAATACCTTTTCACTGGCAAATTAGATGTCAAACACTATCAATCAAGGAGAGTAGACAGTTCGATCTATAGTAAAATCTCACTATCGTCAGAAAGTGGACATATGCGATTTTCATTGGACAATAATGGTATGATGAAACCAAAGAAACACAGGCTGCCTTGGCATAGCGCCATCTGTCATGTAATCAGCGCGGGGGACAGAGTTAATCTGGAATTCAGGGGGTCTAATCAAGGGTCAGCAGACAGGCCACAATTATAATAGCAGAGTGCAGCTGTCTCATCTACAGGCTCTGAACTTTATTAAGTAACTCCAACTGATTACATTTTTTAATTTGTCCCCTTATTTTTAAGTTTCAGTTTCATTTCAGTTGAGTAATTGTGAGTACCTGATCATTGTACTCCTTCAGTTCTGGGGCTCGTACAAAGATTTAAGTTTGCTTTGATTAGCGACCAAACCCTGGGGCTGGAGCTGCACAGATGACAGCAAGCGCGCTGTGTGAGATGCAGGGGGCATGTGACCGTCAGGGAGAGGGGCCTAGTAATTCTTTCTTTCTGCAATCTGACATCACATTTTTTTGTGCGCCTTTTTTCCATGCCAGTGGTGAAATGTTGTCATTCCTCCTTAATGACGTTTCTTAAATCTGTTTCCATTACTGTCCCAGATTCATTCCTCGCAACCTTGTGTCATGTGATTCCTGCCTGGAGTGAGTCTTTTTTTTTTCTTTTTTCTCAACATTATAGATTCAGTTGGGCAATAAATGAAAATTTAGAATCTTCTTTTCGCTCTGTCCTTACTGGTCCAGTGATTAAGCCGTAAAATTGGCCCATATTGGGCCAGAAGGCATTAAAATATTGGACTAACGGGACAGTGTCAAGACCCACTGGCGGCTGAAGAATTAGCCTTGGAGAAAAGTGGTTATTTTCAGTAATGAAAGGCTACATGAAACGGCAGCGTGTGCATTAACACTAACAGTGTCGGAACTGAGCGGGGCAGGTGGCAAGGCAGTGAGCGCTGCTTCTGAATGAGCGAGAAATGCAAAAAGCTGAAAGGGGCTCAATTTCAGTGCTGGAGTCTTTGCGCAAATTTCCCCTGCTGGAGATGTTTTTTCTGTAACCTCAGGGAGTGGAGTGGAGAGGGGGAGGCTTGCCAGAGAAAACTGGGCCTGTTGCGCAGTGACAGTGAATACACTGTAGTGGAAAGAAGGTTCCTTTTTTGGGGAAGGGGATGAGGTTTCAGCCCAGCTGATAGGACAGCACCACAGGAGTACATCTGCGAATAACAGGCCCTTGGCCGCGGAGGCCTGCTGTAGCTAAGAGGATGAACCTGCAGCAGCGCTAGATCCTGCAGTAACACACTGAAGGCGGAAAATGAGGAAGCGTGACAGGAGATGCCTTAATCATGACAGGAAACCTCTGAGCTGCTTCTGACGGTCTCTGTTGGGATTCCAGTTTCCAATTTCAACAGAAAATGAAAGTGTGCCCAGATCAGGGTCACTGCTGATCAGGGTGGGCACAAGTGGCACTAGGATTCCAAATATT
>JAODJU010000119.1:304485-324995 GCA_026776725.1 Gnathonemus echidnorhynchus
GGGGGGCGTGACAGTAACTCATCGGGGGTGTGACATCAGTTATTGGGGGGGTGACGGTAAAAAATTATTGTTGTAGGACGTGACATTAAAAGCTATTGAAGGCATGACATCAGTTATTGGGGGGTAGCGACGGTAACATCATGATCATCCGATTGTAATGTCAGATATCGGGGGGGCAGAAGTAAAAAGTTATGGGGGGGCGGGATGCCAATGTCATCGGGGATATGGCATTAATTATTGGGGGGGGACGGTAAAAAGTTATTGTGGGGGTGTGACAGTAAAAGTCATCGGGATGTGACGCCAGTTATTGGGGGGGGGCAACAGTAAAAAATTATTGTTGTGGGGCGTGATGTCAGTTATTGGGGGGGGAGGTTGTGATGGTAAAAAGTTATTGGGGGGTGAGGTGGGGTGACACAGGTTTGTTGGGGGGCCCACATGTCTGACTGACGTTGTGTGCATTCTGGCTGTGATCACACACTGACGGCTCCTGAGACAGAACACCCTTGATCGCCTGATGGTGCTGGGCTCCAGATACAATGTGATTCTGCCTGTAGGTCAGTGGACAGACCAGTCACACTTAAATAGGCCTGAACTGAGCCCCTTGGCCCACAGCTGCTGACGCAGCGCGGATCCCAAGCCTCTCCGCTGTGCCAAAATCTATACGCTGTCACCAGAAGACTTTGATTGGTCAATGGGCTGAAGTTTAAACAGCAGCATGGAAATCGACCGGCAACCTTTTGGGGATTGAGTAGAGTCACCCGTTAATAGTGGGTGAATAAATTCTGTTAATAATCACCAAGCAGTCAGCACAGTGTGTTGTGTTTATTATGTTACACCTTGTGTGTTCTGGATCTTTCTGGACGCTAATTTCTTTTCTTTTCTCTTTTCTGTTTCCCGGTATGGTGCCATCCCTTCGGTCATTTATCTCACAGGTAAGATAATCTCCTTTTTTTTTCTCTTACATTGAGAAATGATGTTTCACACACCTTTTCTTTGCATAGGCTGCTCTTGTGGTTATAAACTAGACGTTTGTTACGCGAAAGGTCAGATACCGTAACTGGGTTTTTCTTAAATGTGTATGTAGCATTTTTGGCAGTGATGTTCAAAGCCCAAGGTGCCAGTAAAATCTTGATTTGAGAGCTTCCTGCAAACCTTAGTGCCAAAGAAATATGGGACAATAAATGCAATACGAAAAGCACAGGAGTCAACCATAAATAACAAATAATAACAAATAACGCTAAATAGCATAAACATACCTGCTTGTGTAAGAAGTGCATTTGCCGGTAAAACCGCAGGAATAGAGTGTCAACAATTTAGTGAATTCAGAAAAGCTTGCAGTGCTTGATGTCTGCAGTGTAGGTATACTTACTTACCCACACACTTCTGGACCTTCACAATATTTTGAATGTTTGTGAAAAATAAAGTTTAGTGGGCTTTGTTGACATGCCATCCATGTACAGGTATACAGAGATACAGAATAATGTTCCCCCAGGACCACAGTGCAAAATACAGACAGCGAGTGACAGTAAGGAGGGGAAATCACAATAAAAAATATAAAAATACAGGACGGTGTGAAACAGGGGGGCTTGACTTAACACTATATATACATAGTGCCTGAGTATGTTATCGTGGTAATAAAGCAGTAGTATAAATACTATACTTCATATACAGTGCCTGATCATTTTATACCTTAATTTCTTCGTACTCCCGCTGTTCACTGCTTCTTAAGTCGTGCAGCGCTATCAGGACTCTCACACTAAGCAGAACTTGTCTAACTGTGATATCGGTAGTAAAAGGGTCCTTTCATTCACACCTTGCAACCATTCCTGTTGCCTTCTTTGGGGCCTGAGTATAGTTTTAACCCCCCCTCCCCCCCTCAGATCCAATTCCAGGAAGTGATGTTCCTATATACACAAGACACTTTGTACATACACAGGACACTTTGCACATACACAGCACACCTTGTTGTATCAACGTAGTCGGTTCAAGGCTTAATACAAACAGAACTTTCATCATTAAAATATTTTTCTAAAGTAAACAGAAGCAAAAACAAGAGCGTAATAGAGGAGAAATATGTACCCAGTTATTTGAACTTGCTATGTATGCTTAGGACTTGGGAGTCAGGACAAGATTAGTCGGTGTGTCTGACACAAGTGCAAATTTTAGCTGCCTGTCAGACACAGGACCTCCAATCACATGAAAGCATTTGAACGACACAACACTAGCATTATTTCTGATTGGTTGAGAGCTTAGGGAGGCGGCATGTGGTTACCATGGAATAAAGATACTGCAGTTTGTGGGAAAGGATAAGGAACTCATTAACAGACACTTCATAAGAAGTTTGTTAATATATGTGTGCGTAAACCAACTAATTAATATCTTTTTTTCCATTGCCTGTAGCACACAAAGCTTATTTGTGAGTCTATTTTGAGTTTGGAATTTGTAATTTGTGTTTACCTCATTTATTAAAAATGAAACTAATTAATCAGGGGATGCAAAAACATCATAAGTAACGGTCAGATCTCATCAATAATATATGACCTCATTATGAAAAAGATCTGGAATCTCAGAATTACTTTTGTTCTCTATAGAAAGATTTTGCGACAAAAGTGGACATTCATTTTTAATGTTTAAGACACACGCCGATCAAAAAGCAAACACGTGATGTCAATCACAGATTGATTCTGTTAAAAATCGAAAGTGATCCGAAAGCATCTTGAATACAGAAACTCACCAGACAGAGGTTACAGATATCAGCTGCCTCTCTTACTTACCAGTGAGTTATGATAACAGTAGGTTATTGGTAAATCAGGTCAGTGATGCGTCAAGAAAAGCCCATATTAACAATATTTGTTCTGAAGTATGTGAGTTCTGGACAGAAGCCTCCAAGGACATTTTTTTATGTGGTATGTTGGTAACCTCGCTAATAAGGATCTTTTAATATGGAATATACATCCTTTCTATTTGTTTTTCATGTGTTATGAAGTGGATATTGTATGCAGTAGAGTTTCGTGATATTTTCTGAATATTTTCATGTTCCCTGAAGCACATACACCAGATGCTGTGGAATTGTCTCCTGTTTTCTTAATCTGGGAAGTCAGTTGGCTTTTGGTTTGTCTTGCTTGGCTTGCTGACAACCAGTAACAGCTAATGAAGTACATCGTAGGACTGCAGCTAGGCTGCGACTGTTGGCAAACTCATGTGTTCCTGCATGCTATCATTATAAGCCTTGACAACACTTGTATGAAACAGCTGAACAGGCTACTTCACTTTATTTTACCACAAAATTCTTGGTTCTTGGACACATAAACTAAGGGAAAATAACAATTTGATGTTTGGGGAAAAAATTAAATAAAACAATTAGAAAATCCCAATTTTACCAGTTTTCCCCGACTATAGGCCTAGCTATGAAGCTCAAACGACAAATATATCTGTAAAAATACAAATTTATCTTTTTAGCCTAATAACCACAGCTGTCGATTACCTTGCAAAGCTCTTTTAAAAACATGCTTCTTTAGTTGTATTTTGAGTATCTTTGCGAGCATATGCTGGCATGGTAATTATTTAATTGATATTATGAATTAAATACTTGTAGCATTTATAAAGCATCAATGTCTGAGGGTTCTAATGAAGTGGCTTCCTACCAGTTAGGCATTTAAATACAGACACCCGCGTTCGCATTCACTTACCGTTCTCACAAGACACTTCGTAATCATGCCCGGCGGGTAAATCCCAAACAGGAGGCTTGGTTGAACTGTCATGGAAGATATCTGCGTGAAATATGCAGCATTTTCCCCACGATCAGCTGCTTTGATGTGATCTCTCCCTGCAAACGGCCTGCTGACATCCTACATCGCCTGAGGCCGAGCTTTTTCAGAGACGTGCAGTCATCAATCAATAGCATGCGCTTTGTTATTTTCCAAAGAAAACATTACATAACAGAGGCTGTCTTATATCAACAAGACTGCCCAGAGGGTATGTCACATGAGACGACCATAGTTTTGGTTGTTTTGATTACCGGCCAGCAAGAACGAAGACAGACCACTGGCATTTGGAAGTCTGGGTGATTGTGAATGAACTCCAGCTATTGTCCTACCCCCCTGCCAATTCGTACTGCACACTTCTGACAATAAAACACAGATGTTTTGTGGTTTTGGTCACTGAAGACACCAGTAGCACCAATTTAGATGCTTCTGACCATAAATAAGTTCGGAATACATTACTATGATCTGGGATCTGAGATGGAGTCTTCAGGAATCTTGAACTGGGTGTGTGAATCTGTCCTCCGAATGTGCTGCAAGTACGTTGCTAATGACTGCTAATTGGCTTCTCTGGGGAATCGCTAACAGGCAACTGCCATTTTCCCAACCTGGTGGCCTCTGATCTGGTGCCCAGCCATGCTGAATTTCAAGGCCTTTTTCGAAAGTCAGATGGCATCTTTTGGAATTAACCCACCGCTCTCATGGAAAGTGAAGTCATACTGGTGACTAGCCGAGGCCTAAAGTGGTTTTGGGAAGAGAGGGAAGCCGGAGGAAATTCTGATAGGAATTAAATGTCTGGAGAAACAGACAGTCTGTGGTGAAATTAAATAAATCAGGAGAATTTGGATTTGCAGATTTGCCTGTAGCAGGATTCACATGGAAAGGGAACTGACTAAGAATGTACTTTTCAGATCTAATAAATCTACTCAACACTCTGTTTAAGTGGCTCTGTAATGGCTGTTCAAACACGAAAGCAGTGCTGTTTACTGCGGAAGGTGTCATGGTAGTTAAAAACCAACTTGTAGCCCAAAGTTCTCTGGCTCGCTCTCAAGGACGTTACTTTATCCTAATTAATCCATTAAAATATGCAGCTTGTGAGTGAGGAAAATTATAAGCTGCTGAGACATAAGAATTACAGAAGTTATATGGATGAGTTTACATCCTTCAGGGGCCAAAGTGCTCTTTGATGACAGCTCATTATGGAGCTTCTGCTGTCCAACAGGCTAAGCATCTCTGAATACCTAAATCGCTATTGCAGCTGTGCGGAATCGTACTCCGTAACCGGGCAATCGACAGCCTAAAATCCTGCTATGAAGACTAGAAGGTACACCTGCATTTTTAACTGCAGAAGTTTGTACAAAAATTTCCCATAGGAAGTGGACGTAACTGAAAATGTGTTAAATAATAAAGCCTTTTTTTAACGTAAGTGCATGATTATAAATATTTGATTCAAGATTCTTGATTTGTCACGTGCATAGTTATACAGGTACAACACGCAGTGAAATGTATCCTAAACTGCTCTCATCCGACTGTGCAACCGTTTAAATAATTTTAAAAAAGAACAACACAAAGAAATCAAACTTAGCTAAGATAAGATATAGATATAGAAGATATAGATTTTTTTAATTTAAACTTTAGAGTATGAAACAGATCTAGGCAGGTGTTACAGATATGCAATAAACAAGTTGCAAATTTAAAGTGCTTTGTGCAATGTCGGCACAACAGTATAAACATCGTAGTAGCATTGTAAACGTAGTGATTGTGTGTGTGTGTGGGGGGGGGGGTAGCATTTTTCAAGTCCCCATTTGGATAACCTCAATTTTATAAAAATCTGTAAATGCAATCAAAAAAGTAAAAATGCCAAAACACTTGAATTTAGTTTGGTTACTTTTGGTCAAGGTTAGGGCTGGGTAGGGGTTAAGGGTGTTAGGGTTTTTCCAACAGAAATGAATGGAAGGTTCATTATGCAAGGGTCTACTCTAACCTCATGTCCTCTACTGCCTGGGAAAGGTTTCAGATTCCTCTCCTCCACAGAACCCTAACCGGGATAAACGGCTATAACATGAATGAATGGATTTGTGATTTTTGTTTTATGGATGCGTAGGAGGGTTTGTATGTGTGGTTCTTTTTCTCTTACGTTTACAACCTGACAGTGCTCCCTGAAGATGATCATTCCGCGATTAAAAGCACATTTTGCGAAGGCACATGAAGGCGGCCGGGATACTGAGGCGGCTGACGAAACGGTTAAATGAAACACTCTTGACAAAAGTGCCGCGTCTATGCTGTTTGCATATCTCATTAATCCTGTTACAGTTTGTAATTTACTCAGAGCTATGATTCATCCAGACTACGTGTTTCGTTTAATTTTATTTTCCTCTGTCAAATCCCATAAAGCGATAGCCAATTTGGTCCCTGCAAATTTTCCAGTTCAAAATAATACACATTATGTTCGCATCAGGTCACCTGGAGCGTGCAGTGCGTAGCCAGTTGGAGTGCTAATGTCGTGGTTTAGCTTGCTGTTCTAGAAGCCCAGGTCTTCTCTGTTTCGCAGAGGTGAAGCGGATACCGATGTTCTCCATTCCTATCAGCAGCTGGCTGGGTTCTCAATGAGACGTTTATTGTAGGAGCCGCCTGCATCAATGCAATTGTCCTGAGGTGTTTGAACCAGTGGGCGTGGTTTATGTTAACATGTTTGGCTGGGAAATAATCAAACAGGCCTTTTGTGACATGTGACAAATGTGTGGCACGATTCTTCAATATTTCTCATTTTTCAGACCCCCTTGCAACTGCCCGATAGACCTCCAGGGGGTCGAGAACCCCAGGCTGAAAATCCCCAACATAGATCACGAGGGACAGTTAATGTTAGGTACATTTTCGACTTCAGTTAATTCAGCAATACGATCAATAAACATCAGCAATAAGGGCTGATTGCTTCATTTCAAGGAAATTCCGTAATTTCAAGTAAATATGAACGCAGAAAAGACATATTCCAGAATTCACGCTTGCTGTTTTACAGAGACCTGTAATACCAATCAACTTTGGCTTTTAATTTTGGGTTGTTAAGCTGTTAGCAGTCCTGGGGAAGTTTGGGTACATGTGAAAAATGTTTACTTCTTGTTTTGGGGCACACGTTGTAATTACTAAATAACGTTGTCAACCACAAGCACTATGAAGTAACAGATGGTACAGTGCCTACTGGGGAAGTGAGTGTAATCGCAGGCAAATTTATCTGAAGAGGACCTGGAGTTGCTTCAGCTTCAGCAGCTCCACATAATAAAATAGCCATTGGGGCGGTAAAAAAAGAAGGAACTTGGTTCTGAAAATATATAAAAGTCAGTTATATATTGAGTGGCCAGTTTATTAGGGCATGCCAGCTTGCTAACGCAAACAGCTAGCTCCTCTAAACAGCATCTGGCTGCAGGTGAACACATACAGCAAACAGGCGGGGTCAGGAGGTTCGCTTAATGAACATTAGCATGACAAAGACACCTTTTTGATTTCATAGGTGGTGTCATTGGTTGATGCCATATGTTTTGGTTCCGATCAGCCGCTGTCCTGGGATTTTCACGCACTGTGATATCTCGAGTTTACCCACAATTGTGTGATGAACAAGAACCATCCAGTCAGTGAAATTTCTATGGAGGAAAGCCATGTTAATGAGGGATAAGAAGGCAAACGCTGGACTGGCGAAAGCAGACAGGAAGACATTGAGTGCAAAGCTAACAGCTCAGTACAACAGTGATGTGCAGAAAGGCTTCTCTGAACACAGTTCATCTAGTCATGGAAGCAGTTTTGAAGTCAGAAGTGTGTCCTACCCAGTCCTAGTGAGATACCTAATGACAGATCAAGCAGCCGCCAAGTGTAGGTTATATATGTAGATTATCCAGGACATTTACTGTCTCCGAAGGTTTTTGGAGATGCTTGTGGTGGAAACATTAATTAAGCTAAGAGCTTAAGCCCTTAAATAAACATTTTTTCTCATATTAAGAGTACAGTTTGTCACTGTTTTCTAATTATGTACTTTTCCGCAGTGTATATTTCATCTCTAGTTAAAAATGAAACTGGCAGTACCTACTTTGTGCCATTTTGTACTGTTACTTGACCCATTGTTTTTATTAAAATGGTCCTTTGATGGGTTTGGTTCTTTTAAAAATATATTGCTTAGTATGTACACAAACGTATGTACAGTTGTGTTTTTGTTGTCCATGAGACGTTTCTTAATCTGTATTTTCATTAGCTTGTTTTATTGCCTAACCATAATCCTGCTCCAGTTTGGGGAGTGTTGATAAGTTATCTTTGTTGAGCAGAAACATCCGGTTGCGAGAATTCAGTGGTTTCGTTTCGTCAGCATGCAGAGTCTAAAGATGGCTGATGGGGTTGTAGTATTTGTTCCAGCTGCCTGCTAGCAGTACAGAGGTTTGGAAACGTTGGAAGCTTTTAAGGAACTGGAGCTGTTCTCACTTGTGTCAGAAAACTATGAGCTCCGACAGCTGGCAGGAGATAATTAATATAGTCAAAGATTGCATATCTGACAATAAATTTTATTAGAAGAAAAAGAGGTATAATTTAGTCAAAACTGTGAAAGAAAAGGTTTTATTGATTGATTACAAGAATAAGATTGACATAGGCAGTGGATCGCTCCACTGCTTTGAAATACAAATGATGTCTTTCAGCTTCTGACAGAGAGCATTGTTGTAGATAATTATGTAGTGTCAAAGAAACCTCATCTTCGTTGACATCTGTTAATGCTCGCTAGCAGACGAATGTACGATTCTGCCAAGCGTTGGCTACTCCTGAGCAATTTTTTTTCCCCTTCCTTCCAAATTGTTGTGTAGGAACTCGCTCTCGATTAACTGACGTCGGTTATCCTAACCCTTACATGCTGGCCGGTGGACAGTGACCTCTGCTCGGCACTGTCCAACACGTGTCCCTCACAATTGTTTCGTGCAAACCGGCTGCATTTAAGTCCCGCCCTCGGCTGCTTTTCTCGCAGATAAATATGGCTGCTGTCACAGGGCATGTTGTTTTGACAATTTAACCATTCATGGCCTTGACTTTACATCAAAGATGCTTAATGGTTGAAGGCCAAAAAATGTCAGACACACCCTCCCATTACAGAAGCTAAATAAGCAAAACAGCGCAGATTAATTTAGACTTTGTTCGTCCCCCTTAATTACCCTCATATTAAGTGATAATATATTCATTTATTCGAGGCTGCTTTAGCATGCTGTCAAAAACAGCTGCATGACAGCCCAGATGGATGCAGCCTGTCAACGCAGAACCTTCCAGAACATCTCCAGCTACATAGGTGCTGCTTCTAATTAAAATTACAGCCACATAGCCAAGCTCCCTCTTGCATTATGTCAAGAAGGAATAATGCACGACAATATGGATGTAGTGAAATGCAAAGATAAAACAAACTAAACCTAAATTGCAAAGTGAAGGTGCTTTATTTAACCGCTATATTGAAAAAATATCTAAATGTGTAAGACCGTAGTTAGGTCGATACGTGTATGATTTAATGTTATAGTTACACCACTGTTGGAGTAGTGTTATACAATGTTTTAAGTAGACGAATAAGGACTGCTTTGTTGCAGTTTACAACATCGTAATTGAATTTGCATTTCCGTCAACAGAAACTTCGTATGAACTGGCAGTTTAGAGGACTTTGCTCATTGATTTACTGAGCACACGGTGTCTGGCTTATTACCTGATTCATAAAGCTTTCGGGGGCTATAAAGGGAGAAGCCCCGCATATACGCTTAACAGCTCTTTGCAGGCTTGTTTTTACACTGTGTCTTTATATGTTTTAATGATCTACATGTTTCTTATTGTTCTATCAAGATTTCTTGCTATTATTCAATAAAAAGCATTATGATGCGGCGGACTTTGTATTTAAAAAGGTGCTGCGGTTTTACAGGGAGACGCGTCGTACTTCCTTAGATATCTAACGTTTCCACACCGTCCGCAAGGCAGCATCCTGACCGCGCTAAACGCACGCAGCTCCCAGGCGCGTCTCCATGCTGAATGTGTTACAAAGCAAAACTTTTCTCGTGCACTTTTAAGCCGTTAATAATATTTTCCATGCCTTGCACTGGGACTCGTGCGAACAATATGCAAAAAAAAGATATGAAAGAATGTGGAAATAATACCCAAGCTAGTAAGAAAAGCAGTCATACACAGTTTTACGGTTAAGCGATCGAAAGTGCGGTTTAAATAAAAGCACTTTCTGCAAAAGTTAAAATATTCAGTCGCGGCTCTGTGGTAATTGCGTGCCGGAAACATAATTTAGCGTAATTTCGGTGACTGAACCACTACACAAGTATGCGAGGACAGCATTAAAAGCATGCTAATGTCAGTTTCCATTACCATGTCTATTATGGAAACGAACGAGTGTGTGCGTGTTTTTTTTTTTTTTTTTTTTTAAAAAACCATTGTTTAAGGGCTGAATATACTTGCATTTGCCTTTTCAAAGTCAATAAATCATCCCAACAGCACAAAGCCTATTTCTGAAGGAGTTCTTTTTCCATTTTGGAGACCAGTTATCATCCCATATAAGCGTGCTGGACATTTTAGATGTGATTTGGTTCACATTGAAATCAAAACTGACCTGTCTGACAACTACAAACACTGGACAACATAGTCAGGGGTAATTGGGTTGTTGTCTCCATCTTATAGGGGGAATGGCCATGGTGATTGCGGCTATCTTCACAGAGTATAATATGGGTTCCATTACTGGGTTACTGCCGTACTCATTATGTTTGCGGGTGTGAGACATTAGCGGTAAAATATACTTCCGTTATCAGTTAATTCACAAGCCACTCAATAATGGACGACGTGAGGCCATTCCATTCTTCTTAGACGGTTGTCAGTCGCAGCCCGTCGCAGATGAGCTCAGACAGCAGGACTAGTAGTGGAGGTGGGGATGGGGATTAAGCAGGCCCTCACGGGGCCAGGTTGGTCTTCATCCCTAAGGCAGGCCTTTCCTGTGGGGACAGTTCAATATAAGCTATAAAACTATCCACTCTTTTGCAAGGCTCAGTTTTTGCACTGTGTGTTTACATTGCACCTTGTTTCCATATTCATTGTCACAGCTCTACTCATATTTATTGTCTTATCGAAGAGCCTTAATTTGCGTTTTGTGTTTACTGGTGACTGGAAGGCTATGCAGAGGGATTTCCATTATATGGTGTAACTGCTTACTGTGCATGTGACAATAAGCTCCAGAATGTGGAGTAAATGGCTGAAATGCAGTGTCGGTAATATCCAGTTTCTTCTAAGCCCCGTGACGCCTTATCGTTGTGCAGAACCAGCCCAGTGAAGCCCTTAACAGCTGAACGAGTGCAGTGCCTACCATCTGGGCCTACCTGGGCTATAACTGAACTACAGAAAAGATAGTTAATAATATTATTTAAAAACAGGGTTGCTCGTACAATAACCTCCCAGAATTTAATCAGCGCTCAAATGCAAGTGCCTTAATTTTTTTCTGGTGAGTCATTTGCCATTTTTCCCCCCTTCTCTGGAACACTTAAGCCTAATTTAACTAATCGACATCCTAAATGAAATGCATGAACTCCCACGATCCCTCTGTGATTTAAAGGGGTGACGCGTTCAGCTCCGCTGTGCATGGTAAGCAGTGACCCTGTGTAACTGTGGCGGAGGTCATTGGTAGTGAAGGGACCGTGTGTCACATTATCTGGCCAGTTGGAGGTTTGGGCGATTTACTGCTATAAATCACTCCTCTAAATCCACAGAAGTCATGGTATGATTCTGCTGTGCTATGTCCTGTCCTGTGTATGTACTTATCTGTCTCCTAGGTTGCACGATCTGTGTTATACTCACATTCGATGTGGCAAACGAGTTCATCGTGAATGAAATGGAAAAGTGCAGATTTAACCACTTATCCACGCCTATACCTCTGCGCTCCCTACACTCATTGCCTCATGCTGGTCTGGTTTCAGATATTACACGGCGGTATTGGATTCTGCTCCGTCTACATTTACTCTGCACGGGAATCTATGGACTGTAGCCAACACGTAATGTTACATGGGTCTCATATTTCGGTTTAATCCATAATGCAGGGGGTCATGTCTCTCAATCCAAGGCGAAGGGGATAAAGATTATCTGCTGCTCTTAGCCACGCCATTTGCCTGCTGTAAAATTGATTTGTTTTATAGGTTTTTATTATGGATATTGATTTTGTGCGACGTACAGCAGCGTTTTTAAAAATTGTGCCTGTCCCGTCAGGGATCTGGTAAGAGAAGGAGACAGCTATTGCTGTTTTTTTTTTTTTAAAATTGGACACCTTTCTCTTTTAGGAAGTTTGAGGCATCAGTATTTTTCAGGATGTCAGGCCATCACATTCAGCCAGGATAGAGGAGACACCTTGGGTATGTGTGTCGCATACTTGTTTGCTATGTAGTAGGCACAATATAGTATGCGATGTGAGCAGTATGTCTGAATCCTCATTATGGATGAGACAATAGGTGAATGTACTACATTCTGCAAAATTCCCAAGTGTGCAACCAGTGGGCGCCACGCTATCCCACAAGGTCGTTGGAGCTGCAACCAGATATGAATAACGCTGCTTGCTCAGAAATTTGTGTCAAGATGGCAGAGGAAGTGCTGTCTCTGTACAAATTTAAGGAGCAAAGAATACCCAGTTATGTAAATTGCCTAGAATGTATATTTTGTCGAAATTCAGTACCTACTGTATTAGTATGTGATTTCGGACGTCCCTACAGAGCCATCCAGGGTCAAAAAACCTCCTCATCCAGCCCTCTGCTTCCACAAGGATGTCTTCCTGTAGCATATGTTTTATGACTGGGGTAGATAGCCCCATCACAGATGTGCAAACCGTCCCCCAGATCCCAACGTCAATCTCATCTCCACCCATTTTTTTTTTTTACTCCTCTCTCCTTCCACCGTTCAACCCAGTAGTCCAGCATTCTCACCAATCTGTTGCCTTCCTGGCGGCCGCCAGCTGTCGGCGGAGATGCCGCATCACGTCCACCTCTGTGGCGTCGCCTTCCAAACGCTGTCTGCGGTTCCCGTAGCCTTGTCAGAGGGCCTAGAAAAAAGAATCCAAAAGTATAAAAAAAAAGAAACGACAGATCAAAGTCGCAAAGGTGATTCTTGACACGTTTGCCAGTTCATTGTAGTGATCCGCAGACAGACTGCAGGGATGGCAGCCGCGTGTTTAACATGCACTGATGCTGGTGTGCTGACCACATCCTTTAAATGCAAGATATGCAGCCCTTCAGTCTACGTCTTTCATCTCCCACATCTGATGTGTGCGGAAAGGGGGTGGGAACCCTGAGCAGGTCTTTGTTGTGACAAATTTTGAAAACAGTCACTGTAGGACCATTGCTACTGAAAGACACTTTTTAAACAACTAATCTTTTTTAATGATAAATGTGGAAAGCATTTTTTTAAAGCTTCTCTTCGACCTTCAGTGTTTTTGCCGAGGCCGGAAATCGGTAATTAAAAATGAGTCGGTAGGAAGTCTTTACCATGACGCGGCCTTGGAAACCGTCTGTGGGGGTGGATGTGTGGGTTATATATCCTAACCTGAATTTAAATATCTCCTCCTGACTGCTGCCGCAATTTGTTTTCGCTTGTGAGGGCACACCTAAAGGTCACATACAAAAACAGCTCATCGCTCTCAAAGGGCAAAGCCGTTTGTTTTCTTAATGACCCTCTAAACTATGTGGAGTGGGAATAGCGATTCATTAAATAAAACAGCTATAAACCAGCTGTACTTCCTTGCATTACACTGCATTATTATGCATATCATATAAATGGAAAGATAAAGTGTAAATTTACTTACAGTGAGCAGTTATGCATAGAGTGATGAACTCTATGAACTCGTCTGTTTAGAACAAATAAGACTTTTTAACGTCTTGAAATACTTGAAACTAAATGCATTGTTTCTCTTTCACATGGCGGACATTCACACTTTAAAAATAAGTATATCCTGGTTTTCCACCAGCGTGAGGTCATTTATTGACAGCACAGAATTTGAGTGCTGTTGGATTTTAGTAGACTTTTTAATATGTTACGTAAATGTACAGTCAACAACCTTGCAGTAGAATGGCTTGTGGGAGGCATGTACTGAGTTTTAATAGCTAAGGGGTCAAGAGGTCGGTCAACAAGATGTCATGGTCCATCCCACGTGGATTGGGGACCTTTCACAGCAGCAAGGTCAACAGACTGCTAAAGAAGGTCCAGATACCACTGAACGTCGCTTACATCT
Source organism: Gnathonemus echidnorhynchus (assembly GCA_026776725.1). Taxonomy (NCBI): domain Eukaryota; kingdom Metazoa; phylum Chordata; class Actinopteri; order Osteoglossiformes; family Mormyridae; genus Gnathonemus; species Gnathonemus echidnorhynchus. The sequence continues at coordinate 318,502 of JAODJU010000119.1, forward strand.
CCAGTATAGCCTGGATTCACACATTCATGAACGGCATCCCCCAGGAACACGCACGGTCGCTTAATTACTGAGCTTGTGTCCACCGAGAAGAGCGATGTGCAGAATTCATTCCGCTCTTAACGTGTGATTTCCCAGAAGGTTACAGTACATCAACGAAGTTTTTTTTTTCTTTTTACAGCCACAGTACTTTGTCATGAATCTTATTTTGAAGATGCTGAGGGTTGTTAAGACCCCAGAGACTTCATTTTGTTGGCTGGTTGGGGTAACCAGAGCCTTTTTGCTGAGTCATGACTGGCAGGAGTGAGGGGGATGTTGGAATAGATTATCTTTGATCTATAGCTCCGAGGATACACAGTTCAATACAGATACTTGTGCGTTTGTGTGCGTTTACCGTAAAGCGCTGACAAAATGACCCTCACAATCACGCTGCCCTGTGGAAACTGGAGGTCCCTGGAAATGGTCACTGTGCACTGCATTGCTGTGGATATAACAGCATTAAGCAGGTAGCCAGCTGAGCTTGAGCAAATGCGACGCGTACTTGGTGCATCATGCGTCATCTGGATAGTGGTGCGAGGCTGCAGTTTGGAGGGTTGTGCAGGACACAGTGATGGTAAGGAGTGAAGGAAGGGCACCATGTTGATTTGGCCGTTCTCATCTTCCCATCAGCGCTTTAGTGTCAGTTTTTGGGCATGCTATCAAATTTTCTCTCTGCTGCGCTGATTTTTTAGAGTAATTAGGCCCATAATTTATACAGAGGGGTCAGCCTCATCATTAACCAATGATATGTTTTGAATCGGTGAGTGACAGGGGCACTCCAAGGGCCAGCCAATCACCTTTCACCCAGGGCCAGTGTTCCTGTGGCCCCTCCCCTGTATATTGCCCTACTACCTGACAGCTTCTGAGTTAGATTTTCTGATGAAGTGAGGTGGAAAGTCTTTGAGTAAGTAATCCGTTAAAGAAACACTTACATAAGTCACATTTTATGTAAGCTGGATTATCCTTGCTGTACCATTCAAGACACCTTCTAGGAAAAATACACATAAGCCAAAATTATACTAGTAATACATACTGAAGAATACATATTGTATTAATGAAAAATCTAAATTTAATTAAAGGCATACTGTATCACCTTGTTGTGTTACTGCTTCTGTAAACTCTTTATGTTGGCATTTTTGGTGCATAAGTCTGGGTATACTTAAGCCAGTTTTACGTAAATTGAGAGCTGTCTATATCTATAAATTCCTGCCTTTCTGGTTAGAGTTCGGATAACTGCTTCCCGGGAATCGTGCCAAGCCCATCTCACAGGAACACAGAAGGAGACGATGCCCACGTCTGTCGTGGAGATGAAGGCGTCCATCATGAGAGCTCACAAGAGCTTAGGCCTCAGGTTCTGCTGAAAAAGGCGAATGGAAACGTTATCAAGCTGAGCTGGGACCGCATCCTTCACACTGATGACATCTACTGGGATGTGGCAGATCCTAGTCTGATTTGACATTGGGTCTGGTGGATCTTGGCTGAGCAATTAGAAAATGTAATAATCTCAGAAGGAAGACTGCAGTCAGTTAAAATACCTTAGAAACAAACCTAAATGTAATAATGCTGCACTGTGCATAAATTACCCAACATGTTAAACCAGAAGCATAAAATACAATGAAATGGAACTGTTGCGTAACCATTTTTTATTTCAGTAAATGCCTCCTCACTGCATCACCTGCATCATTAGATTCAGTTTTTAGGGTATTTATGTTTAAAAAAATAAAAAGGGAATCGAAGTTGCAAACAAGCTCCCTGCAGGAGGGTGGAAAACAGGTTTGGCTCTGCTGCATGCGGTTTTCCATTGTCTGCCCACTTCCATTTGAGGAGAAGCCACTGAACAGCACTTCTGATATATGCTCTGTTTGCCATGCACTGGCCCAGGTTCTCCCTGCTTCGTGTTCTTGACTGGATTCGCAAGGTGGAAGGATGGAATTACTGCCTTTGAAAAACACCAAACCGACGATGCTGTAATCCTGACTCATTTAAGTTTTTCTTTGGCACCTTGCATGTATTTTGTTGTAAAGTTTCAGGAACAGCAATTAGTTTTGCTGCTTTGAGCTCTGATGTACAGCTTTGAATCCAGCCCTAGATTCAAGTTTTCACAATCCTCTAATTTGTGCTGAGGTCTCTGCTAGTACTTTGCTGTCCTCCTGCACTCCACAGACGCTCCGGTGACTCTTAATGGCCCTCAGTGCGTGGCTGTGCTGGGGAGTGCACCCACGGGTGATCCGCAAAATGATATGTCCAAATCGCACACCGCCCCTCACGCTCTGCTTCCAGAGAGAGGCTCTTGATTCCCGCCAGCCTGATCGGACACTGAGGGTGAAAGGGCAGATGGGTGGACCGTCACATCCCAAACAGGGCCCCTTGTTGCCGATGAAGTTGAGGCTTGTCATTTTGTCATTTGAACAAGATGTTAGGGCTGTTGTCACTGACAATCAAGCGGGACCTCAGTATCGTTGTTGGCAGTGGAAATGACAGAATTGCAAGAGGGTGTGACTTTTTACTGTGCCTGGGATTGATATGGACACCCCCCCCCCCCCCCACCTTGAGAGCCATCCAGTTTGGAGGCAAGTAAAATTTAAGTTCCATTGTTTACTTTAATTTGAAGGCATTTCCTACAGAGTGGAGCATTTCATTTTTCCAACTCGCACCACTACCCCCCACCGCAAAAGTAATAAGATCCACAGCAAAGAGGTGGGAGGTGCAAGCTGCTCACCAATCCTGAGCGACGAAGCTCTTTAGGGTACGTGACGAGGCCCCGCGCTCTTTTGGTGCAGAGCAAAGCACCAGGAACTGCTGCCATGTCCCAGAACCAAATGCTGTTGAATCGCCTTCACAATGGCAGCGTAATGCATCCATGCTGCTATTGTTCTTCAGCAAAAGAAAGGTCAGCGTTGATACGACGCAGATGTTTTCCCTCAAAGATTTCAGGACCTGATAACCATGCTTTTATTGTTTGGAGGACAATTACATTTGCCTGCACACAGATTGACTTTAATCTCATTAGGACCATATAGTGATTATGATTCGATCAGGTACTTGTGTCTGTTATAACTAAGTTGGAAAGACTCAGAAATGGTATAAATCCTTACTGTGGTGTGACAGGGTGGTGACAGGCCCCTCATTTCTGATAAACTTGCAGAATCCATTCAACCCAGGGACAATCCCCTCTTCTCCTTGTCTAGATTTTTCTCTCCATGGTCTGCTTGCGCTGTTGGTAAATTTGCACTGCAGTGTTTTTGCTTTTGGTAAATTTGCACTGCAGTGTTTTTGATTTGCACTAATTCAGGTTATCGGTCTGTTCCATATCTGTGAATCTCCCATCATAGTCCCCCTTGCACTTTGCGGTCATTTTTGCACGTGACGCTGTTCTGCGAATTTATCATTGCACCGTGTTTGCCGCAAGTTTGCCGTGTCTGTCGTGCTCTTTAGTTTTGCATACATTGTGCTGTAAAGTGTCTCTCCCGTGTGTCTTGTACTACTGTCCTGTACTTCACGTTTGACACTGAAGCCACAACAATTCTGTGATGTTTGTTACTACTGGCAATAAGGTGTTTTGAGTTTGGAGAAGGGCAGCCCTGTTCCATGTCTGCAGTGAGGAGTAAAAAGAACAATAAATGAACTCCACCAGTGGGTCCCCAATGTCCTCCACCCCAAGCACAAGATGAGAACCTGGCTGATTATATAAATAAACTAGTTCATCAGTGAGTGTGTGCTGCAGAGGGCCTGATTTGGCTGAAATGCCATCACTGACTTGAATGGCTCCTTTTTTCCTTATTAATACTTTAGGGTCAGGATTATTTATTTCTTCCTGCAGGAAGACTAATTAATTAGAAATAGCCTCTGTTTTTAGATATGCAAGCCCAGGGTTCTCTCTCTGCAGGAGTTTCTGCCTCAATGTTGCCAAATATAGCAGAGTAACATTTACTCCAGTCGCAGTAAATGATTTTAAATGTCACAGTAAACAATTTAAAGTCAGTAAAGTTCAGTAATAAAATCTGTTTGTGCTTATTTTTTGCTTCAGCTCCAACCGTTTCATGCCAACTTCACGATACTTTGGTTGGGATTCGGTGACGCACCAGATCACACGTGCAAAACACAAAGTTGTCACCCACTATGGAAATAATGTCTGATCTGAATTTTCAGGTTGCGCTTTACTGCTACCTGCGTCTCATACAAAATATACATGACATAAGTCCATGAGAAAGTAAGCAATTTTCTTTGTTGGTAGGAGGAAACTGGGTGGGTTTAAGGTGCCGCTAAACAGCCATTAGGATGGAAGCCAGTGAATGAATGAGACACTATCTGGTTTATTGTTGCATTTGATTTCCCAAAGCTTTGTAACCTCAATTTCATTCGTTAATCTATTCAGTGTAGCACTAAGCAGTGAATTACGAAGCGAAACTGATTCCTTGTAAACTCTTGGAAACAGTCCTTTATTTTTGTTTCCATCTGAGATAAGTTTGAGAGTGATATTATTCATACTTGGCTCTAATTATTATTGGTTTGAACACCTATTAATCTGAACCACACTTCTTACAGATGTCGATTAAGTAAATAGCATGAGTAAGTAATAGCATGAAAAACCATGAACCTTTTGAAGAAATCCGTCCCCTCCATGATGTCCCCATACTCCTGATCTGTTTCCTGGCATATGCTGACCAGAACCCTGGGTAACACTTATGGAAGATCGACGAATGCTTGGACGGGCAGGTTATGCTACCCTGAAACACAAATTTAGAACGTACGGCTGAAATGCTGCCACCAAATATGTTTCTGGATCCTTTGGGAGGAATCAGGAGTTTGTAATTACTCTTTTAACACTTGGGTATCACCCTCGTGGCAAAAACCTTTGGATGTGTATTCTGTATTATAAGGGTTTAGGAATAAACCACATCTAGCAGTGAATTTTTGGAAATTAAGTGGCAAGAGGGTGGAAATGCACTGCCAACACAAAGTAGAGGGCTGTCACCGCACCAAAGCCGTTTATGTTCCAGCATCTACACAATCTGGAGTGCTTATTTCTGCATCAATTACAGCTTTTTTTTAAAAGCGTAAAAAGTGCAGCCATGTGAAATAACAATTTTAGCACTTCGAAGGTAAAGCATTGCAATTCATCGTGTGACCAATAGGTGCTAGAAGGCCCGGCCTCGCAGCCTAGGCCTGAGTGCTAAGCTAAGTGTCAAGCCGCAAGAGACAGCATGTGATGTCCAAAAAAGTAACACTGAGAATAGATCTCCAGTCTAATTAATTTCTTCTTTCATTTCTGTGCTACTAGGAGCAGTTTTAATTACAACCCACTTGTTAGGCCTCAACCTCAAATATATGCGTCACTTCACTAATCTAGGCTATATATATATGATATCATATATATATGAGATGGAAGTAATGAGTATGAGCATTTTCCCATTATCTCTGTGTACTTAGCTCATCTTTGGTTGCGAGTACATTTACATATCCTGTATTAGGAATGTGATGTTTGCGGTAGTCGTAAATGTTTTGAGTTATTTTTCCTGCTTTGAGGAATCGTGTTTCACCCCTAATTTAGCCAATTCACTAAACAGGTGACATTCAGTTAAATATCTATCTATGCAAGCATGTATATAGCGTGTTTTGCTTCATTAGATAAGGGGGTGCATGCCAATGGCTTGCTTCGCTGCACTTTAAAGGGGGCATGATCGGGAAGCACCCCAGGAAGACGGGCATAGTGACGGCTGGCGGCCGGGAGCCTGACGTCCGCGTCTCTGCACCTTTCTCCACCCAAGCGTGCCTGTAAACAAGGAGTTTTTTCACCGTAACGACTTCAGCTGTTTTCGACAGTAACTTTCACGCTTCTGCGGCATTTAAGCTGTTTCCTGAAGGCTTTGCCCTTTTCTAAAGGTCATTTTTGTGCTTTCACATAAAAGTAGTTAATGCCAAATATTCTCCTGTTTGTGTTTGAGACATTATTTCAATTAGGCCTATCCCTGCAAGAAATACTAGCTGCTCTTGTTTTATTTTATTATTTTCAATTCATGTGTGCATAAAACCCTTTCCTAATTAAGTGTCCTACTCTGCTGTATTTTTGACGTGTCTGAAATTTTATAAACAAAAATCACTATTACCACCAAAACTATATTTAGCTAATTTTCACTTTAAAATCTGGGTAAGTATCTAGAAAGATTTCATATACTTTTTTGAGGTAAATTAAGGCAGGGGCACAAAACAAGGGACACCAGAAAACAAGACCAGGGGCCTCATGTATAAACGGTGCGTACGCACGAAAATGTTGCTTACGGCCGTTTCCACGCTCACATCGAGATGTATAAAAACGAAACTTGGCGTACCGCTGCGCACATTCTCACAGCAGCTCCAGACCTAGCGTACGCACATTTCTGTTTGGTTTTGTAAACGGACGGCACTCAGTGGCAAGTCATTGCTACTGTGGTTTCCCTTTTTAAACTCACAATCATGAC
>JAODJU010000119.1:331224-347052 GCA_026776725.1 Gnathonemus echidnorhynchus
CAGCAACCCCCCCCCCCCCCCCCCCCCCCCCCCACAAGGGCTCTCCAGCCCTTAAGTCATGCTTGGAAGGTCTCCACTCACAACCACATCTGTCTCTCCACATAAACAAACATCTCTCACAGGATATATAAGCACCAATCAATACATAGCACTTGGCATTTAAAGGAAATATTGAGCGACCTTTGGTTCATAAAGAGAGAATTATCCAAATGTCCATACGTTCTCTTAATGAAACTTTTCATTATGCTTTCGGGGCGGACGTGCTCATTTCTTTACGTCGTCCGGAGAAATGTCGCATGCTAATGCAGGCAGAACGGACGCCGGCCGAATGAGACAGCGATGCAGGGCCTGAAAGCTATTTACACATCTAGCGGAGTGATTTCCCCAAGAAATTAGGTTCGTTAAACAAACAATAAATTGAAATCAGCGGCCGGAGTCTGGCGCAACACGGGACATAATCAAAACATCGCCGCTAAATTACAGCATCTGTCCGCGCTCAATTTACTGCCCGATCTCCCACATTGCAGCCGTTTGTCAAGTCCTCGGTTAGTATTCTCAGAGGACGTGGCACCACGAAGACGTCAACGTCTCCACTGTCGGGGCAACCTCCCGGAATCCACAGGTTCTTCTTATCTTGTCCTCGGCGCCTCGCTTGGGTGCCTGCAGCAGAACATCGCATAACACCAGCCCTGGTCCCCTTGCTGACTTTAATACATTCAGCCTTTTAATGCCAAGCATGTTCCTCTGCAAGCTATGAGTGGTGCCAACGTAAGCAGTATATCCAGTAGGTACCGTATTCACAAGCAGTCCCATTACTTCGTATTTCTTTTTGGACGATTTTGATGTAGTATGTAGGACACATAGACAGACTGCAGATTTGTAGCTGTATAACGATGAAGAAAAATTAAAAGTACAAATCTGCATCATTTATTCAGTGATAGATCGACAGACTGACAGACTTTATCAATCCCCAAGAGGCTACTATTTTTAACATGTATAAGAAACATCTTTACATTATGTTGGTCATAAGATGTTTCAACAAAATAAATATTTATCTGACCCCGTAACCCTGACCAAGATAAGTGGTGGGAAGATGTAAGGATGGATATGTTTAACTGAATTTAGCGATGTTTGTGTGATGTGCGAATCTAGTTAGAGCCTTCAGAAAGTGTGTATTTTCTGCTGTTTGCATTTTTCTTAAAGATATGCGTCGCTAACGTGGAATATCGTGATTTTTTTCGTGATGTGTTGCTCGGGTCTGGCACATAGAAGGAGATCATAGTGTCATTATGCTGAAATGTCAGGATTACCTCTGGGCTATTAACACGATCAAGACTAACTGCTATCGATCTGCATGGCTAGGAATTATAAGGAGCGATACGGGGGTCACATCACAGGAGGGGGAAGAGACTCCTGCCGACTTTGTGATTGAGAGTAGAATTTACACATCCACCAAACCCATTCAGACAATTTGCACTGTTTATGATTAAGGAACCAAGATGGCATGTAGTTAAACCCTATAAGAATTAACGTGTGACACCTCCCCACCCCCCACCCGTGTCACTGCCCCCACAAAGGCACCCTGGGAAATTGTAGCGAGTCGTCCTGACTGCTCTCTCTGCCTCGGAATTGCAGACAGGGCAGTATGTCTTGGAATCAGTGTATGAAGTTTGACAAGTGAAAAATTTCACTTCCAGTTTGTTTTTAAAGCTTGCAGGCCTTGGGAAGACAAGGACTTAGAAATGACAAGCACTTACGTAAGAAGATTCACTAAGAATCACCAGTTTAAGCTTAACTTAATGTTAGGGTGTGTATGTATACGCACAGAGATGGAGTGCTTTTGGAAAGTACATTCCCCCCCACCACTTAACTTTCACACATTTAGTTCTGTCACCTTGTTTTGCTTGCATCAGCCCCCCCACACTCACACTAGCACCAATACAATAAGAGCCATAATAACTTTACAAAAGTGATCACCCCCCTGAGTCAGTACTTTACAGATGCACTTGGCAGGACTCACGGCAACGAGTAAGACATTTGGCCCATTTCTCCATGCATATTTACAAAACTGCTAAAACGCGAAACACTGGCAGCAGTTTTTAGGGCCGTTCCGGAATATTGACGTCGAGCCACTCCTTTGCGTGGTTTGGGTCATTGTCCTGCTGGAACTTGAGTGCTTGCCATAAACGCAGACCTCATGCTGAGTGAAACAAGATCCTCTCCAGCCTTCGACTATATTTTGAATTCATTCCTCTTGCCCTTGATTGTAACAAGCTTCACAATCCCTTCTACTGACAAACACTTCCAGAGCATTTCACTTGCACTATCATCCTTGACAGTAGCTGATGGGCTACATTTGGCGTGTGGCAAACATACTACTTCTCTTTCAGCTCAAAAACCACAGAATTTTCCAGAACGTATCAGGGTTTGTCATATGGCTTCTGGAAAACTCCAGGCATGACGCAATGTTGGCTTTTCCCAGAAGTGGCTTCCATCTCTCTCTCCCAAAGAGGCTGAATCTGTGTACCGCTGGAGGAATTGGACAGTGCTCATCAGTCCAGCCAGTCAGTTCAGTGATTCAGTGGCCTTGGTTGTATCTGGCCTTAGTTTCTTTCATTTGTTCAGTTTGGTAAATCTTAGTAGCACCTGGATTTTACCATATGTAGATTTTTTTAATTGGTTACAGTGGACTGACTTTATTTTTGGGAGGGTTCAAAGCTTCGAGAATCATGTCAGGCCCCTCACCAACTTTTTGCTTCCTGACAGAGAGTGCCTTGGTCCTCTTGAGAGTATGGCGGATCTGATTTCAATCTTTATTGACGCATCACTCCTGCAGTGGAGTACCTGGTGGCCTCACTTGAGTATGTGATCCCCGATGAAAACAAAAACATATGTGGTGCATCTTCAGTCACTATCCGTTTGCCGGTATACAACCCGGGGGGGGGGGTTAGTTCATTTACAGAATTGTCAGGCTAACTTGTGAGACAGTGTCTGGTTTGTGCTGTCTGGATGTTACTCGACAAGTAAACCCTCTGGCTCACTTACCCAAGTGATTTTCAGGTTTTTAATTTTAATACACTTAGATTACTTAAATATTTACTTCATTTGGAAATAATAGTTCATTCGTTTTACTGCAATGGTTCTCAAACTATGGTAAACCCCCCCTTTTACCATCACCATCCCCTGCCCTACAGTGGTTTGAGAACCACTGTTTTACTGTATGTCAATTTAAAAAGTCTGCTGCATACATGTATGTCAGAGTACCCTTCTTTTAGAGGTGTCACCCCTTCATCTACTTCCTAATTATAACTACATAATTATGTTTTTCAGTACTCCTGGGTTTACTTAATTTCATGAATTTAACTTTCCGGTTTAATTATACCAAATTATACCAAAAACGTAGCAATACACCTAATTGTACCCAGATTATCATGTTATAAAAATTGTGCATGATGTAAGTTTTTAACTGATATATATACAGGGTACGTAAGACAAAGCTGTAATGCTGGTATCTGAATTATTTTCATGAGTGATGTATGTGGAGCACATTGGTATCTGCCAAGCCAATGAGATGTGATCATTTTAGCATGCTGGAGATTCTTCTTCATACACTCTAATAGGTTCATGCAAATTATGCTCTGAGATGGCCAAACCACCTTGGAGAGATACACATGAAGTTATTTATCAATTGGAGAGCAGAAGCTGTGCATTACTTATAAATTGAATATAAAATGTGAAACATTATGTAAAGCATTTTAGTCTGTTTTTCCTATCAAGAGTTATAATTTGTTTGAAAAATATTCATTTTCTTTTGATAGTTAAATCTGTGATATTCCCATTAGTACCATTCTTAAAATTACCGCAAGTAATACATTTTCAGGAAAATTTCTTTTTCACAACCCACATGCTGATCAGTGAATAGCCTTTGAAAGTCAAACTGCCACTGGCAAAAAAAAACAAAGAACTTGAACAATAGGTGAGTGATCTAGACTTATTAAAGCGTTATGCGTCTTTTTTTTTGTCTAAGACTTAAAAGTATTTCTTAATCCTCACATGCAAATGACTTTACACCAGCATCTTGGTGGCTATTTGCAAGAAGCAGGTCATTTGCTGCGGTGTACAGAAAGCAATGTGGGTTCCTTGGGCAGTGATTATTTCATTATTGCTAGGTTTCATTACGGAGTAATGAGGGCACTGCCAAACTAGCTGAAATCACCTGTTTTAATTGCGTAGGTGTATCATGGGCTTATGTCTCACACTGTGGGCTGTGGACGTTATCTTTTAAGTTTTATGGACACCTGTTTCGGCGAGAGTGTGGGTGTTGTGTGGCTCGGAAGGTTGTTGGATCGGTGCCCATACCCATAAGGTCATGTGTTTGAATCCTGCAGCCAGCAGAGTGAAGATATCACCGTGAAATGATTGTTTATTTGCCCTTTGCACAAATAGAGATACGTTTGAATGTCTCTCTTTGCCTACCCTGTCTTGCTCTCCATGAGAGATGCAGACACATTTACAGACGAGAGTAAACCCATAGGCATGTGACCCTGGCCTCTGACCCCAGGCTTTTCTTGCTAGTATGTGGCACAAGCGCAAATATGTCTGCTAGATAAATAAATCCGAATGGCGATTTAACAGTGAAGATGCATGAGGCAGCGGCATGGCTGGAATTCCATCAGGAGACGGGCTGGTGGGCGGTCAGGGAAGCAGGAAATGCCAAGAGGCGCTGTGTCACGGGGCCGCGTGCGGCACACTGCGTGCATTCATCACTGCTCCCTCCCCCCCACCCCGGCTCCATGCGTGCGGGTGGCAGGGCCCACTCACTGCCATGAACCACGGCACTGTTATGCTGGCGTTTTACTCTGGGGGCACCGCAGTCTGAGGTGAGGGTCAGCCCGTGGCCTGGCCCACAGCGGTGGCATTGTGAGGGCGGTCTACGAGCACCTTCGCCCTGCCGACCACCAAACCAAGGAGCCATTGTTTGTTTGTACTGCTTGTCCGGAATCTTCCTGGACCATTCAGAGCTCTTTAATAACAACACCTAATGCAGCATTCCTATATACCAGGACTGAGAGCATATCGACAGGTCTTCTGTTCCAGTCTAATCATCGGGTATCTCTTGATAACATAATTATCAGTTATTTGCTGCATGATTAGCATCCATATTAAGCTCATGGCGTTGAAATTAACCTCCTTGTTGGTTTGCTATATTCCCGATTTCATCCTTTGTTGCCTGTGCTTATTTCAGTGACACGGCCCCCTTTCTCTTTAAAAATAATAAAATTATATTCTCATGGAGTAAACAGCCTCAACCTTCGCTCTTGGTATAATGTTTCACAGATGCTGTGAAAAAAGTATACAAGGGAGGTCTGTGACTCATGGTACTCTGTTGCTCGGGGACAGGAAAACATGCCTTACCTCTGCTGGCGAGAGGGTTCGGTCTGTTTGTCTGTGACAAAAAACTTTTAGGGGTTCTTCTCAATTGGGCTTCGTTATTGTCCTCTTTTCAGCTACTCTGATCAAATCCACCACTTTCTCTTAAAGATCAAAAGAGAGCCGACAAGTGCTGCGATTTCACCACAATTGCATCAACATAAGCAGCGTGTCTTCTGCGTCCCGATTGCGTCTGTGGCCTCAAACAACCCCAAACTGGTCTCCTGCTCTCGACGGCGGACATCACGGGCCGCTGAGGATGGCAGCTGGGGCGGCCGCGGATCTCTGCGGAAACCAGATGGCCCCCATTCCGGCCCATGTCCCCCAGCTGCTGATACGCTGCCCGTAAATGCCTCACATCTTGTGCCGGTGGCTTTTTCAGCTGGTAACACCCAGCCTGGGTTTAGAGACGGCAAACGTCAGCGAGAAGCCAGGTCGTCTGGTAGTGGGTGTGTCAGACTGCGTCACGGCGAATGAAAAACACGGGCGGGGCACATTGTGCCGGGAATCCTTGACCTAAACATTACTCTTTAATACACTTCAGTAGACTGGCTGTTCCTGCACCGCTCATCATTTTAATGGAGTTGTTAGGGACGAGAGCAGACTATGCTGCCACAGAATGGATGTAATCAATTGAAGAGAAAAGTATTTTATGCTTTTGTGAAACTGTCATAAAACTCCTGGTTTGCCGCATACCGGTATTTTTTCTAAACCTTTTTCCCTCCAGTGACCAGGAGGGCAGAGATTTGCAGTCGTTATCCTGAGAAACTCTGTCCTGACAGAGTCTTTTACAAAGCCCTTCTGAAAATTGTTAAGGAAAATGCTTCCGGAAAAATCAGACATGGTTTACGAGACTTTGGAAAATTCAGCCTTGTGTCCCTTTGATGTGACGTTCCCCCGAAAATGGCACAGAATACAACAGATGGCTGAATAAAAAAAACAAGCCAAATAAATGAAATCTCAAAGCACGCATGTTCATTGTGAGGAGAGTACGAGACTGGCGGGACTCATGACTCCATATCGAGAGATCAAAGGCGTTTCTGATGTTTAATCATTTAGCTTGGAGCAAAGACTTCAGTAGAAGAATTCCCAGCTTGGAGAGTCTGTATTGGCAAGTGTTCCTCTTTGAAACGTCTCTCTGCATCTCTTTAATTAGCACCTGATAGATATCGCGTACATTCACAGCTCGTGTTTCGGTTAGAGGCTGTCCATCTGCTGGTGATCCTCTGCCCAACCTTGTCTGTTCTTCTGCCCTTTTGAGAGTCCATTTCAAACTGAAATGCCACCTTGACCATCCATAAGCCAGAACGGGGAAAAAAAGCCACCCATCCATCACCAATAATCACCTATCTGATACAGGGTCACGGCAAGCCTGGAGCTTATCATAGCCTAGGGTAAGGGTTACCCTGGGCATCCGACCTTCACTGGGCACACGCACACTCAATCACGCATTAATGGCATCTACTGTACAGACACCAGTTCGCCTGGAAAATGCAGACAAAACCCATGCAGTTACAGAAAGAACATGCATTCTCCACAAAAGGACAGAGCTGGCACTCAGATTTGCAAAAAAAGAAAAAAAAAAACAGCACAGATTGCATGGTGTAACAGCAAATTTGGTCAGTGTTACCAACAAGGTAACAAATGATTAGTTCCATGATTTTTCTGTCCCATTGTTTACAAGTGCAAGCATTTATTCTGTAACTGACAAAAGTGTTTTTATGCATGAAAATATATGTAGCTTAATCACAACAAAACATTTCCATGCCAATAATTTTTTCTCCTTATTATTTCCTTTACCTTTATTTCCTCACATTTTTGACCATATAAGACAATATATATAATAGGCTCACTCACTATTGCGCCTGCGGGTGATTATAAATGCTTTTGAACAGACGAAAGGTGATTATGGATTATGGTATTGACAAATGTCACACATTAAAGCTCCATTAAGTCATTATCATATATAGACCCAAGCATGTTTTAAGTAAATGCTAAAAAATCATTGTCAGAATATCCATCTCCACAGGAAAAATAGTGGGCTCCTATAACCAAGGTGGTTGCTTAGATCTATCGAATAGCACAAAAAAGAATAACATCATCAATTCGTTTCAGAAAAAAATCAGTAATGACCCGTCACAATTGGAATTCCATCAGCAACTGTGTTAAGATTTTTCTGCAGCACAAGACTACATATACTGCCAGTGCGGGGTTTGCTGAAAAGGACTCCCTTCTCCCAGTATGCACAGTGCGGGGTGTGCTGAAAAGGACTCCCTTCTCCCAGTATGCACAGTGCGGGGTGTGCTCAAAAGGACTCCCTTCTCCCAGTATGCACAGTGCGGGGTGTGCTGAACAGGACTCCCTTCTCCCAGTATGCACAGTGGCCCTTTTTTACATTTTTATGGTCTGTGAATTTTTAGTGGCCATTTTATACGGTTGTCCTTTATATACTACAGGTTCAGTTACCCGAAAAGTCCTGTAAATAAACTGTCGAAATATTATTAACCAAAGCGGGAATCCTGAAGATGATGTTAGTCATGCGGGAAGTAACCAGAAGTTGGTTTGTCAGCAGCAGGTTTGGATACGACTGGGTGGGGTGGAGTTTCTGAGACGGAAAAAAACAGCCGTAACATCATTGGTACTGACCGTGGGTGGAGAGCAGCCCTGATTCCCAGCAAGCTGAGCTCAAGTGATGGAAACTGGAGCTTTCCTTTAGCGGAGTTTTGAAGAACCTGTCTGAGTGGCCTGTTGAGGTCAGTTTTGTAAATGCTTACATGAAAACGCACAGCTTGCTAACTTTACAACCATAAGCACATCTGTACCGGTTGTGTCGTTCCTCAGCTTCATTACACTTAGCACCGCGGAGATAATATACACTGTTTATTTTATATACATGCATAATGGAATACAAAAATACAAACATCAATACTGCTTATTTTTACTTCTACAGAAACAAAACTCTCAATAAAAAATTCCCAAAGTTAAATTAATGATTTACAAGTAGCTCAATGTTACTTTCGTTCTCTGAGCGAATGCCGTGGAATGTTGCCTTGTTTTTACCGATGAAGACCCTCTTGAAAATGTCCCCATTCTTTCTTTTAGAGCTGTTTTTCTGTTTGAGCTGGTGGTTCCTCTTGATCGAAAGCTATGGCAACGGGAGCGGAAAGTGACAAGGTTTTTTTTTTTTTACATCTGCCGTTGCATTGTTACGGATGCGGGATTTGTACAAACAGTTCTTTCTGACTGAGATCACCTCTTCCCTCAGAAGATTCTAGAGCAGACCAGAGATGGGTGTGACAAGTACACAGGGGAAATAATTCCATCCTACATGACAAAAGATCTTTATTCTGAGAGTACGTCCTTTATTCCACTACCTGGCTTCTTAAATGCCTCGAGAATCAATGTGAAGCTCACCTTAACTACTGCGTAGCGACACAATAATAACAGCGTGTAGCAAGTTAATGCTCTCAAGTTCAAAATGGCTGCAGTTGTAAAGCACCGGGGAAAGGCCTGAGATGTTGCTGTGCTTGGCGATATTACGGATTGCACGGTGGATTAATATTGTGACTCAGTCTGTGAGAAGCCATCACGCCCAATGTTAGGAATTTACCCCGTATAACGTGATAAAAACTCTATAGCCGCTCAGGCTTAGTGGAAGGTGATACTAACCTGTATCCCATAATTCTCACTTTTTTTGTCCAATTCCATGCTCGACCCTAAGGTGTCTGGCTCTAGTTTACTCATTTTATTTATTAAATATTACAGCTTCTTGATGATGTATTTGTCATGTTTGCTTACAGCCCCGTCTATGCCCAAAAATGGGTAAACTTAATAAAGCTGCTTATTGTCGCCTCATCATGGGCTCCCGCTGGCCAAGGTCGCATTGGCTCATGGTTCTCACAGCCTGGCTGTGCGGTCTGCAAACCCCACCCAGCAGCACATGCTTTGGCGCAGTAAAAGGTGCCAGCGGATGCAGAGCCCCGGCTCTGTAACCGCTGTTTCTCTCATTTCATCTTCGACGCCCTTAATATGTTATTATTCCTCTGAAATTGTGTTGATTGAGTGAGACCGGGATTTGAAGGACCTGCGGATACAAACCAGATGTCGCTTTTCTCTGGCACTGTAATTATTCCCGTCACAGTGATGACCGTGTTTCATGATATACAGAAAATACTAATTTTGTTACTGACTAATCTGTGGGGCTTCTTTGCCATGATTATATTCATTCAATCTATAGAATCATTCATCACAACCTTAACCTTTCATATTAGGGAAAGGAAATTGCATTAAGCATATCAGCAGTAGGTGCGCTAGCAGCTTCCTCAAAGGTCTGCCTAGAAATGATGATAAATCCAGGCTCATTTACATATATTCTGACCCTTAAAGTGATATATTATTTTTTAAAGTCACCTGTCTAATTCCCTGCTGCAGACTAAGAATCTAGGCTGCTGGATATTACACAGTAACACCCAGAAATAATGTACTTTCTTCTTCAGGAAAAAAGTAAAGTCAAACTTGCATATAATGCCATCTTTTTCCAAACACAGAATTCTCACAGTCCTGCCTGAGAGACCTTTATTCAGTTTTATTTAAACTAATAACAAGAAAAAGAATATCTAATTATTATTATTGTTATTATTATTACTGGTATTATTACTATTATTATTATTATTATTATTTGTTTCATTTTCAGGTTTTTGACTAAAATTAATTCAGAAAAAGCGTAACAAGGCCTGTTTTTGGGCCTGGAAGGCAATTTGCGGAAAAGCTTGTTAGCGAGGTGAGCAACTGCCTCACGCGGCGGTTTTTCTGCTGAGTCACAGTCTATTATGGGCTTATGATGGCGTATAAATGACTTTCCGTTGCTGCTGTATTATATCGATGGTGATCGTAAGATGCCACACCGTGTGTGCGGAGCGGTGATGAATCATGAGAAGAGGTACGCCTTTGGGCAGGAAACATGACGTGGTCATACCTGTTTGGCTAATCAACTGTGTATTCTAACGCTCTAAATTTGGCGACCCTTGAAACGTAGCGGGAATAAATCCCTGTCATTCAAACTAAGTTGTCGGCCAACCTGAATTAGCGTAGCAGGTGTTAAAAATAGTCAGTTCATCCTGAATTAGCTGTGGGCCATAACCTGGAGTGAATAGGATGAAGATATTTCAAATCCATATTCAGAATAGATAATGTACTCAACCGACTGCATACTAACGCATGCATGAGTTATCGGCCTAGTCGGAGTCCCTTATCTGTGATGAGGCTGCTAATCTCTGTGACCTTAACCCTGGACGGAACCCACTGGCATCCGTTTAAGTTAAGAGCCCGAAGCACGGACTCAAGTTAAAAACTCATGGGCTACTCCTCGGGTCTGTGAATACAGAGTGCTGCCGTTCGGTTTTGCATCAGCTCCATCTCGCAGACGTCTCCTCATTCCACTCGCCTCTCCACTGTCACATGAAGGCCCTCGGGCGAGTCTTCCCATAACTCTGCTCTCTCAATCCACCACTATGTAAAGATGCTTCAGAGCCGAATTACCCTGACTGATGGAACGATTTATTGGCGCTCGTGTGGCCATGAATAAAAAACGATCCCTTTCAGCTTTAGCGATGACAGACGTACGTCCTCGTAAGATTCCAGTGCTAGCTATTGGCTGGTGATGCTATTGAACAGAGGAGCTGAAACAGAACATCTCGGTGGAATGTCGGATTTGGAATGGGGTCTACCAAGGCTTGAATTCCTTTTGTAGGCATCACTCTGTCAGCGTGCCAGCCGGCTTGGGAGCCTGGGGTTTGGCCACCAGAGGGCCTGTCTCATTCAGGGCACAGTTCACACCGTAATTGTTAATATTTGTTAGGGGTCTGGCTGCGAAGATCAGTCGCCACCACAGTGGAGTCTGACAAATCAGTTCAGAAGAGGAGATGAAAGGATACTGTCTTAAAGGAGCCCATTGATCGAAACCCCCTGGCAGGATTGTGAGGCTTCGCTGGCCTCCAGGCACACCTGAGGCAGAAAAGCAGGGATTTATGAGAGCAGTCTTCCGGAAATGCCACTGTACGCAAAGCACAAGAAAAAACAAAGCTGCTTTCGTTTGAACTTAACCTGAATTACACCCAGAGTCCCTTTTTTTCTAACTCCATGACATCACAATAAATTAAGCTGCCTGTCTGATCATTATCCTCATCTTATAAAAGGGGTGTTTACTGTTCCATTGCTTTTCTTCCTGGTAGCAAATTTTGAAGTATGTCATGGCCACTTGACGCGGGCTCAGTGTTGGTCTCCATGATTTTGTAGCCATGATCATACTTCAAGCTCACAGGCGCTGGCCGTGCTTAGAGTGTTTTCATCACCATCCAGTTCACGCGCTCCGCTGCGGATTAACTGTCGCTCCAGAACACACTCGACAGCTTTCGTCAACACGACAAACCACGAGCACGAGGAAGGACATGACAATGCGTTTAATAACCCTGGCCGGCTGACGTAATTCTCCCTGAATCCCATCAAAGCGCAAACTCAGTGAAGGGCACAACAAGAGGTAATTCTGCGGTATCCCAAGAGATAGTAGACACTGTTTACCCAAAACAGTAAGAGGATGCAGCAAGATTCCCTTCATCACCGGTCCTCTGAGAAATATGCCGTTGCTGGCAAAGCAACAGGATGGAGATGAAAGCCTGTGTTGTGGATTATGGCGTCCATTAAAACATGAAATTGACCAGGCGGGATAGCCACCCTTTGTTTCCTGTAGCAAGATGTCAGGCCCTGAAGATATTTGCCACATTTAAATATGGAGACAGACAAAATAGTTCATGGCTGGAAATGGAACTGGAGCATTTTTGCACCAGAAGACATTTCAGGGGCATATTGTTAAAAAAAACGGTACATCTGAGAATCAATGAACTACTTTGCCACAAATATGAAGGCAACTGTCCTTTATGCTGATACACAGATCCATCTTCCGAAGCTGTTTATCTGGTATGGGGTCATTGTGAGGCTGAAGCCTGTCTCCCCAATGGTAGGGGACACCCTGGGTGAGACACACACACATATACACACACAAGTTGCAAATCTATGGGCAATTTATAGACGTCAATGTGTTTTTGGGGCTGTGGGATGCAAACAGTGGGAACCCTCATATACAAATGGAAAGCAGAATCACTGAGGACATTACAACCATTCAGGTGGCAGGCAGGAAGTGGATTGCACAAAGGGCCCTGATTCGGTCCTCGCGGGACAGCAGGGAAGCAGCGCTGGGTCACAAGGGCCAGCCAATTTAGGGGCTATGCGTGTCACCACAGAATGGACTGGGGGCAGGTTCAGACAAGTGAGGGACTCTATAAGGACAAATACTATGTCGCCGCAGAACCGGACCGGTATTTTTTTTTTTCCTCTTTGGTTCTTTGAGGTCATTCAAGGATAAAGTTGGCTGAGATTTAAAAGCTTAGTGACCCGTGAAACTGGACCCGGTGTGTGGCATGTGTAATGAGGATGATGCTTTATTTGCCATTTATACAAGAGTAAGTATAATATAGCACTCCTTTGGTTTTCACATATCCCATCATGCTCTTCTGTGAGACACATATAGAAGTGAGAGAGCGAAGTTTAGGGTCAGGGCACAGGGTCGGCCATTTTCCTGCTGCCCCTGGAGCAGTATCAGGGTTTATGGCCTTGCACAGGGGCTCATCTGTGATATGATTACTCTGCCCGCCACGGGATTCGAACTGGTGACCTGACGGACGTTGACATAGACTCCTAACCCACAAAACCACACGCCTCCCCCAAGCAGAACTGAAGGTCAGAGCCTGGTAGATGAGCTGTAGATGTGCCTGATTTAAAAGAGAGAGAGACTGAGCAGGAACTTTAAACTTTAAAAAGCGCCAAAAACTGAAAGAAAAGTGCCCAGCTGGCCTGGAGAGAGGGAGCGACAGCCCAGCAGTAAACGGCAAGGTCACTGGCAGGAGGGGGGGTCGGTGATGAAGTGTGAGACGCACATGAACATCTGTGCGGGCTAGAGCTGCAGCCCCACACTCTTAACAGCCCGTTTAACTGATACGCAGGCAGGGCCCCCCCCCGCCACCTAGGAAGATCGTCCCTGGGATTGGAGCAGGCGCGTCCAGGGGCCGGGAAAGTGTGAAATCCCACAAAGGCGACGCAATTTTTTTTTTTTTTTTTTTTTAGGGCTGTGAATGAACTCCAAAGGACGTTTTAGCCGTCCAAGCAAAATGCTCCTCTTTTTGGCCAGATAGGGCAGGAAATGCGGGAAGCAGTTAATGCACCAGATAGGCGTAGAAAAACACCACCTGGAGATGGTGAAGACTCCCGAGCTGTGACTTTTAAAGCAGGATGTCGGGGATAAACACATCTAGAGCCCCGTGACTGGCAGCTGAGGCCACTGGAGGCCCTGTGCTTTACTCATCCAGTAAAAACGTCCAGGTATATAAACGGGCAGTAAATTCCTTTTAATGAAGCAGCTAAACATAAATCATTTTCAGTGGGGGGGGGGGGAGTGTTGTGGTCACACTGACTTGCATCTTAAAATAAATAAAGATTAGGAAGGAGGCTGTCATGCCCAACACCTGAACAGGAGGGGCCTGCAGTGACATCAGGCTTGATGGCAGCAGAAGAGTCAACTTCTGAATTAGTGCAATTATGTCTCTTAAAATGTAAAGCATGGAATCTGTTCAGAAATTATTATTCACTTCATTCCCGGTGCACACTATGTGTAGTCAGGAGATTAGATATCACAGAGACTAGGGGTTTTCCCTCTAGAGGGCGAGAACATGAAGGGCAAAAGTCCTTTGGCGGTGTGACTTTTTCCTAGTGCTGTTCAAAGGTCGTTTAATTCACTCAGATGGCCGTGGGCTGTGACTCTCGGTTGAATATGGGGGCCTGGATACAGCAGCCTGAGACTCCACTGCTGATGTTTTCCTTTTTCACGTTATTTATTTATCAGCCCCGCTGAGAAGGAGCCCCTGCCATCATCCCCCCCTTTTGACGCGTTGCTCCGAAAATCCGGCGGGATACATCTCAGTCTAGGAGCCGGGGCTCTGAAGTGCTCGATGCCGCGAGTCGTGTGATTCCAGGCGGGCCTCCACGTCCTGGCCAATCAAAGGGCATCAGGCTCAGATGCCAAGCCTGTCAGGGCCACCTGGGCCTCATCCATGCTTGGCAGCTTCCCGATTACCCCCACCCCCACCCCCCACCCCCCGCTTGCTACACGGAATAGAGACTCTCCGTCATGCAGACAAAAATGGGAGTCCCTTTCGGCAAGACAGTTTTGTTTGCCCGTCCTGGATGTTGTCGAGAAGGGGGAGGGTTTCAATTCTGGCAATTTTGGTGGAAGGAGGGAACCTTCAAAGGTCCTCCACACCTGGGCGAATTAATTCCATCTTCCCCTGAGGGCATCAAGACACAAGAGCTTTTTAGTGTCACTCTTGATACATCAGGCTTTCCCGGCATTTATGTCTGCATAACAACACTCAAAAGAAACATCACAAGACTGCAGTCTTCCTAAAACTCCAGTTACAGTTTACATTTCCTGTTGTTTTATTGTTTCTCATCCCGTGTTTACATACTAAACTTTTCAGCATAACTCCTGATAATATTTATCGCTCATCTCATGTAAGTGAATGCCATCTATTTTTATAAAGTATGAATAATTCAGACCATCTTTCCATCCATCCACCCATCTTCCAGCTGCCTGTACTTCACTGTATCATGGAGATTTCAAATAATATGAAATGTAAAGGTTTTGTGAGTGTTGCCATGTGAGTATCTTACCGGCATCCAAAACTCCCTGTCATGTTACAAAGGACTGCAGAATCCACTTGATATGTGCATTTAGGCAGATCTGCGACTTAGCGGGGAAAAAAGTACATAAAACGCTAATCATTCAGAGAAACCCTCGCCGTCGCAGCGTAGTTCCGCGATGCATAATCGCCGCCGGTCTGGCTAATGTGCAAATGGAGGAAACAAAGGAGAGCGAGTGTAGCTGATGATGAGGGTTTGGCCTGCTGTGTTCTGTCATTATAACGGCACCCATATGCTACCCTGACAGCAACGGGGGAACAAAAAAACTCGACAACAACAATTCCCCATCCACCCATCTGCTCAGAGACTCGCTCCAGTCTCCGAGGAGATGTTTTCTTGCAGGTTTTAGAGCATGAATTTCAAAGAAGATAGTTTTGTTTTATTTTACTTCAAAGGTATGGATATCTTGCATTATTGCATTTACATTTGTGGGTTTTATAACGGCTGGTAGGGGGCGGCAGTGAGCAGGTTAGTGTTCATGTTTGCTGCAGTTTAAAGGTCACGGTTAAAGTCCTAGAACATAAGAACATAAGAACTATACAAACGAGAGGAGGCCATTCGGCCCATCAAGCTCGCTTGGGGAGAACTTAA